>OY284496.1:26785491-27070398 GCA_958336395.1 Ctenicera cuprea
TACAAAGCGTTTCCGGTTTCAGATTGTTTTTAATTTCTTGATGACTGCGACAATAAATACGCTGTCTCGATAGATTCAGATAGACACACATTTTCATATTAGATATTCGGAATCGGTTTGCTATTCCATTTAATAATCTGCAAGAACTATTTCGAAAATGTTACATAAACCGACCCGTTGTAATATATAGGGTGCTCCAATACTTATTACGCTCCTATTTATTTCTGAAGCGTATTAAGATAGAGAAAAAAATGTTGGGCAACATAGGCGCTGTGACGCGGTCGTAATTTTTTTTTAAATATCAACCTAGCAATATTTTGCGTTTATTTGATAGAGCGTTTTTCTCTCTCTCTTTTCAACGATATAAAACTTATAGACACTTACATAACAAAATTATCGAGAAAAACGCGAAAAAGGTCTTCATATTAGCAGGCCTTTAATTTAAACGAGCGCAGTAGTGTGCCTGGAAATTCATTTATTTCTTAGCAATAAAAAAAGAAGAAAATGCGACTGTTCTAGGCTGTTGTTTGAATCCAGGGCCTGCTAAACTTCCAATATTTTATTATGTAGGGGTAAACAAGTTTTATATCGTTGAAAAGAGAAAAAAAAGTCTCTATCGAACGAGCGCAAAGTATTGCTAGGTTGCTATTTTAAAAATTGCGATTGCAGTATTGGTTAATATTTTTTTAAGTATGCGAAAACGTAGGTAAAAGGTTAAAAAAAAATAACATTTTTTTCCCTATGTTTATTCGTTTCAGAATTAAATAGAGGCACAATAGGTGTTGCAATTACCCTTTATTGCCGCATGAGTATGAATAGTATAATATGGACCTCAATATCGCAGTTTGTGTGTTCATTATGTTGATCCTTATTTCATCAAGCTGTTGCAGTTCACTCTTTTGTGGCGTGACTTTCATTTAGTTGTTTGAGATTCGGTCTCGGTTGATGCTCTATGAAAGAAAGATACTAGCCTTAATATCCTTTACGGCTGAACAAATATCTGTTAAAGATTCTCCAGTAAAAAAGTATCTGTGAATTTAGCGTGTAAACATAGTGGTGCCGGAATCGAGCATCTTCTGTATGTCTTCTTTTACGATGTCAGCTGCAGTCAATACTATTTCTAAACGGTCTGCAACAGGATCAATTTCCCTGTCTCTGTACCAATGGTCCATTATTTTGTGAGCTGTGTCTGATAAACAGAGTACATTTTTCCTTCTCGAAACGTTGGAAAGTACCATTCGTCCCTTAAAATCTTCCAGAAGAAGATTTTTAAGATGTTTTTCAGTATATGTTTCCTCCTGACCAGATATATTTTTCATTATATCTTGCAATTCTTTCAGAGTGTACTGGCATTCGTCACTGTTTTTAATGTAGTCGCACAACTTAGAAAATGATATCCCCACTTTTGATTAAGGCTGACCTACAATTCCCCCAACTGTTTTTTTCTTTGAAAAATCCCTATAACAACTTGTATGGTAGTATGCTTGTGGTGCCACGAGGTCGCTTACACTACGAAGTCTGGCTTTTACCCTTTCTCCCTACTCATCATTTTGTACATGACATTTTTTTTATTAAGTTTTTCCTAATTTCTAAAGTCACTACCTCGTGATAACTTCTTCTACGCTCTAATGCAGTTTTAGAATCAGCACTTGCTTTCGATTCACAAATTAAGCAGTTTGTTTTGACATTGTCAATATAAAACACAACAGATTATCACAAACTGACACAATTCAATTTTAATACTCGTAACAATCTTTCTTATATGCCCGCATAATCGCATATTTACGAATTTCCGAAATACGATTGGTTTAAAAGCAAAGAGAGGTGTCGCTTACGGATGTGGCGTAGAAAACATACCAAAACTTGACTTGTTCAAATCTGTTCAAACAAGTCAGACAACACAAGATTTCTTTCAGTATTTAACATTAATACCGTAAAATAGAAAATGTCAAATCCAGTAAAAAATTAATATATTTTAGGAGAAAACTATTATTGAAAATTTCACAAAATTCTGACGTGATAGAAAAAAATTGAAAATGTTTTCAGAATCAGCATGAAAAAGTGCACACGGTACACGTGTAAGAAAAAAAACCTTAGTTGACCAGTGACATTATTAAACCATTACTATTGTAAATAATTTCGAGCAACTTTATTTGCAATTTTAGTAAATCCTGCTTTGTTAACACTGCTTAAGGTTTACGTTTTCTTCACCTAAAAATCAATATTTTTAATTCAACCTGAACGTGAGTGATTTCTATTGAATTTTATTTTTGTTACGCAGATATACATTTTGCAATTATCCTGCCATTTGGGCGTCTAATTTTTAATCTAAGAGGTTTTTGCTTTCTACAAAAAACAATAATTTCTTTTATTAATCTAAGTTGCAGGCTTCCGCGGCCGTTGTTAATAACAGCTAGGCTTCCGGGTTGGAGCCGCGTCATCGGTGCATGAACTGCTGATGTTTCGTCCTCGGTTCCACGGGACATCTTCAGGCCTGCGGTCACTTTGGGATCTGGAACACAACTGTTGTGTTCCAGATCCCAAAGTGACCACAGCCCTGAAAGATGTCCCGTGGAACCGAGGACGAAACGTCAACACCGATGACGCGGCTCCAACCCGGAAGCCTAGCTGTTAATTTCTTTTATTGTTTCATTTATTATGTTGGTTTGGTTTTTAAACATTTACACCGTTTCCCCATTGCTATACTACTTATACTACACTATACATACTATATAATAAAAAATATATTTAAAAATTTAGGCAATAAATAATTCAGTCATTTTATTGCTTCCCCTACTCTCAAATTTAGATTTTATTTAGTACATAACTTAGTCAGTTTTAAGTTGCCCTGTTAATTAAGCGTGTTTTAATAATAACTGCAACAAGTTCTCATCGACAATTAAATGTAATTGTGCTTTCTTAATAATTGATGTGTAAAGTAAACAAAAGCGCAATGCAATTTAATTTCTCAATATTTATATTCTTGCTTCTTTGAATTCGTCGTTAACTTAAATCCTTTGTTCTTTATTCTTAACCAAATTATTCATCGCAGTTTTAATTTCCGCATTAATCTGTCTATTAGGCTTTCCAGAGAGGGCTGAAAATCTACAAAATGATTTAATTATTATTAAACTACCGGTGCGCCAATTTCGGAGTGTCGCTGAAATTTGGCCAAAAGCTAAATTTGGAAACACACAATTATTATTAGACTTCAGTATTTTTTTAGTTTTTCGATTTAATTGACAAAACTGATAGTACTCAGAACGACCAGAACAAGCCTTAAATACGTTCCAGATTCTCTCACCTTATGAATAATAGAGCACCAAACCTCCCATAAGCATGAGTAAAAGCAGATTCAGCACGTCGATTTGTTAAAGTGGTAGGTATTTTGAATAATGGATGACATCTTGCATAAATGACAAGATGAGCTTCCACCTTGGTCTGTATCCGTGGGGATTGTGATGGTTATTTTGTAATAATACTTCGTTTCCTTTGTGCAAATTATTAATGTTGCAAGGGCACATCTGAACTTTTCATCATTCATTGTTTATGGACATTTCTTTTTTCTATAATTACTTTTTTTAATTTTTGGTTTCACAGGAAATACATTGTTAAGGAGGGGACAGTATTATTATATACATACAGTACCAAATTTCATGCCGATTTGTCAACTGATTTTTGAGTAAACAAGCGTCAAAACCACTAAAAAACCGCCATTAGGAGCTATGGGTTTGAAAAATAAGAATGTCATTTGTTTCGATATTCTCTACTATTTTCTGCTTCCTTATGAAAAAAAAATACTAAACAGTGTGCTAACAAGTATAACATCCGCAGCCGGTTACGAATTTTTTTAAACCTAATATTCTCGATGAATTTTTGATCTTTTGATCTTTAATTTTTTCAAAACCGTACTATTTGTCCATTTTTGGGTTTCTTGACCCCCTGAACGTTGTTTTTACAATTATCTTTGGTTTTCTTTTCTGTGGAGGGACCGATTTTTGAAAATACACATGTTTACGTCATATGTAGATATAATATAAAAATGTATCATAAAATAGCTTATCGGCATCAAAATGTGTTTTAGATAAATTTTAAGTAGTACAGAATACCTATGTTCCTTACATTTCATTATCAGTTCGTTCTGTCTTTGTCTTATAGCTACGCGATTCACTATCGCGAATTAAGAATAAACAATTGCATATGCTGTGTAAGTTTATTTAATAATTACTAGCAACATGTTTACAAGGCATTCGCTTTTAGCCTTATACGTGGGTGAGTGCGTTGGTTTCCTTATATCTCCGAAAGCCCTTGATCGGTTTTTATATGATTTGTTATGCGAAATGGTTTTAGTTGCAGTTAGTTTTTGTAAAGTTTTTAACCGGAACCGGAAACAGAAATTACACAAACGTTTTTGGTCTCAATTGTTTTGTAAATACTTTTATTAAAACACAGAGTTCTAATGCATCTAAAGGAATATCAAATACTTTCTTTCGTAATGGTGTATCTTCAAATTGAAGGCCGCTACGAATTTTTGAAAATTTTAACTTTAATGCCCGATTACTCAAAAACAAAATATCCTATCAATATAAATTATCATATTATTTAATATTTCTTAATAAATATAAGCATGTGATGTAAAAATATTGAAAATTGTAAATATTCCAGGTTTTCAAAATTTCCATGCCATTTTTGTAAAACATTGTGAGCTGATAGAGCTTGCAATAAACTACAAATTTATTTGTTACTAGTCTCAAATTTTACTCTGGCGGCTTTCAGGAATTTATGACAAATTCTAAATTGATTAATTATTTATTCAAAAACGCTTGTTTCAATTGTTATAAATTTTAAACAGTTCAATAGACTATTTAAAGTAATTTATTAGAATAAAAAGGATTATACACTATTTAAAAAATAAAGATCAACAACGCGTTTTCCGGCAGTTACGTGATTTTAACTACGCCTATCAATTAGATCTAGTTAAAAAATACATTTTTCATTCTTTGCATATTTTTAATAGCTTTTTAAATAAACCATTTATAATTTTTTGATCCGAAGTCGAGAGCGCAATATTTAGCGCTTTAACGTGAGTATTGAAACAGCTCTGAACCACGTAATTCGCGGACATAACCAAACACTTGCAACGTCTGACGACGTTGCAATTATCGGTTAAAATGTCCCAGGTGGCATAAACAGTAGCAGGTCACCATGTACAAAATAAAAAATTAAGTATTGGACAGAAGTAAAAAAACCGCGCGGGTGGCTATCAGTATCGAACCGAGAATCTTTGTCATAATAGGCAAGGGTCCACCTCTTTAGACTACTGAACAACGCTTTTGAAATATGCTAGTATATTTTTGTTAAAACAATGTTGTTCGGTCATTTATTGCCGTTAGAATATTTAATACGTAAAACGTATGGAAAAGTATTAGCGACGTGTTTTGCCTATTTTAACACATAAAATAGATATTGGTAGTTAGCGTATAGGATCCAAATAAAAGCAACAAATTATACCGTTTTTGCGTTTTGCAAAGGGCAGCAATTGATGGACTAATAACACAGAATTTAAAAAAAATCTCAGTAATTTCTAAGGTACCATGAAGACATGACAGTGTAATTAACTATCGACGAAGTCTGCATTTCCTTAACGTTTCCACCTTGAGAATTTAAGGGTAGTGCATACAATTCCAATTCTGCAAAGAATCGTAATCATGTTTCGCGATTTCCTAAGTAATAAAATTAATATTATTATCATTGGTAATTTTACCAAGCTGCACCTCCTGACAAAAATTTAGCGGTTGGCCTTGAATCTTTCCTGGGAGTGTTTGCTTGGAAAATCGAATTGTATAATTATTTCTGTGTTTGGTAGATTGCTTTTAGTTATATATACTACTTTCATTCTCGTGGATTTTTGTTGCGTTTAGTTAATTGACTATAAATTTTTAGTCTTTTACCTTTGATGGAGACTAGTAATTCGGAAGGACCATTAAAAATTGAATTATTACCCAAACTAATGTTCGTGTATGTAATATAATATAATTTATGGACGTTTTGTTTATAATTCAGAGTTACCCAAACAAACAAAACACTTGGTACCGCTCAAGCTCTTCAATTACAATCACTGTTTCTTTATTCTTTCTAATTAATTTTAATCTTAGTTATACTCATTCAGAATAACGTGTTTACTAAATAATAATTGTTTTATCACTTCAAATGTAAAATGGCATTTTGACAAAACTTTGACCTAAATAAATATTTACCGTACTAATTTATTTAAGTATTTTGCTAATTTTTATAAATTTAATTTAAAAAAAACTGAATTAAGTACTATATAGATTATTTATTTTGTTACAAATTCAATATGTTGGTTATAATTTACAGACTAATCTAAACTGGACATTTTAAGAAAAAGCTGTCAGGCAACCGCCACGGGACCTTCCTCGCCTTTATATAATTTTTTAAATATATGTATTTCGTAAATTTCATGGAAATTAAGAATATCTTTTAAACTCTCCAGAAAAATTTGAATATATTTCATAGCGGATGTTTGTTAAAACTAGAAGTTTAAAAGTTTTGCCTTTTTTTAATTTTGGGAAAATTTTGATTAATTACTGAAATTTTAAAAAAAATTAAGAGTTTAAGAAAATTTTATTAACACTCAAAGCGAAAAAATTTAGCTTAATGAACGGAAGTCCACGGAAAAAAGTCCCCGGAAAAAAAATCTCCCGAAATAAAAGCCTCCGGAAAAAAGTCTCCGGAAAAAAATGCTCGCTATAAAAAGCAAGTTTATCTTAACTTATTTTATATTAAAAACATTTGTGTTTTCATTAGTTTTGCCTTTCTTTTGAAAGTTTTTCAGATTTTTTTCTCTAGAGACTCGGGGGACTTCTTTTCTGTGCTTTTTTTGCGGGGACTTTTTTCCAAGAGATGTTTTCCGGAGACTTTTCCAAGGGACTTTTTTCCGCAGACTTTCTTTCCAGTGTACTTTTTTTCTATGGACTTTTTTCCGTGACTTTTTTCCGGGGACTTTTTTTCCTAGATTCGTTTAGAACCAAAGCCAAACCACAGAAATAATCTTACGCAATATACAGGGTGACTAAAATACGTTATTAAATTATTACTGTCTCCTGAATCTGCGAACGCTTTTATTGTAGCAGGGAACGTGTATAAACACAATGGCGACAGATAAATTTAAGAACTATTGGATCTTGATTCACAAAATTCCTTCAAATTATTGTAATGGTTTGTTTCCATTTGAATGCAATGTAGTAAAAATTGCAACTTTACACCTTACACCTTACGGTCGCAATCGCAATAGTTTTTACGTAAGGGATTGTTGAGAACATCTACATATACTGTATTTAAGCAAACTTACGCTGTATGTCAACCGCTTAGAATTGGCAACGTGGGACAGTCAACTTCCATAAGGTTTGCTTGCCTTGTCTTACCTTGTTTTACCGTGAGATGGACTATAGGCAGTTTGGAAAAAAGTATTCTATACAGATGCTGTAGCATTCAATATAGAAAGGTATAAAGGAAATTACTTATTGTTTGTAAATCCGAAAAGGATTGTAAGACTGGTCAATCTTATGACTCTAAACGCAAGAAGCTTTAACTAAGATCCAAGTACCTACGAACTAACTAAAATGCAGGATATTACATGAATTCTGCAAGAAGACAAGGAAAACTATATACCGAGAGTAACAGAGAAGCAGTCTACTCTACTTCTTTTTTTCAATAATAAGATAATCAATTAAAGCGTGGACTGGTAAATATGCAAGGGCCCCTAGCTTCCGGTTTCGTAGGAAGTGACACTTAACTTTTTTATTTTTAAATTTAACGTTCTGTATGCTTTTACATTTTTGAAATCGGAATGAAGATCTGCATATGGTGGTTTTGTTTTGAATTTAGGATAAAACATCGCTGGAAAAAACAGCCCCGAGACAAAAAATCTCCTGGAAACCTCCTGGAAATAAAAGCACCAGGACAAAGAGCCCCGGAAAAATATCCCCGAAAAAAACTTTGGAAATAAATATGTTTTGGACATTTCCTAATGTGATTTTTCCATTTTAGCCAAACAAAATTAATCACAGTAGGCTGCCGTTTTACATTTTATAACATTTAGTATTCTTCTTAAAGACAACTTGTCAACCTGCAAATCCCCTGCTTCAGTTGAGCATAAAATATAATTTTTATAGGTGTTGCTTATTACCTGTTTTTAAATGTGTTTTTAATCGAGGCTGTTTTTTCGGACTTGTTTTTTCCGGGGATGTTTTTACCGGGGATATTTTATTAGATGTTTTTACCGAATCCAGAAAAAAAACCTGTAAAAAATCTCTTAAAAAAAACTGGAAAGAAAATCTCCGGAAAAGAAACCTCCGGGAAAAAAACTCGGAAAAAACTACGCAATTTTTCAGTTTTTCTGTTAATGGGCACAAACAACAAATCTCGGCAAAAGTAGTTTTATATAAAATTTATTATATTATGTTACATAGGTATTACTTAACACTACAACCGTTTGCAAAATTCTTAAAATCTAATATTATGACTAATAGCATTAAAAAAATGTTCCCCATATTTCAAACTCCTTAAATACCTTTTCGAAGACAAAGATAAGGAGGACCGTTTCAATTCATTATTTATGGCAAGAAAAACACGATTGAGACACAGAGCATGTACTAAAGATACATAACATGTTTATTAAGCAATAAGTAGGACAAATTGCTCGTGTTCATGTCAACCAAAAGATGGTAATTTCAAATTACCATTATGCTGCAATCATGCTTTCTGCGAATTACTTAAGGAGTAGAAAATGATTTTAAGCTCTTGTTGTTTGTGCCGATTTCTATTTAAATTTTGTAATAAATACGAAATAAATAATAATAAAACATAAAATCTATGTATTCAGTTGAATCTAGTTATTTTAACTGGTCTTCATAATTATTTTGACATTATTTTTTCTCCATGGTTTTTATTGCGTTTATTTTTCAGAATTTTTTTCCCGGGGGTTTCTTTTCCTGGGGTTTTCTTTCCTTTTTTCCCGAAATTTTTTTTCCAGGTTTTTTTTCTGCACTCGTTTTTACCGGGGATGTTTTCTTCTAGAGGATGTTTCTTCTGGTGTTTTTAGTTAGAGATTTTTTTTCCGGGGCTGTTTGTTCCAGGGATGGTTTTCCAGGAATTTTTTTCTTTTATCTAAAGTGTCATGACTCGCCTATACTGGTTGCTACGGAGCCAAGTATTGTTTTTAAAATAATTTTGGAAATTTAGCTCTACCGGCTAAGATGTAGAATCGTTCCCATTCTGTAAAAATGAGTTTTCACTAAAGTCGATGTTTTTAAATGGATCCATAGTAGATCGTCACAACGCCTATAATATCACATTTTATCGACATGTATATCTCCGCCGCGCCGGTAGACTTACAATTTCGATAATCATTTTTAACTATATATATTAGCACTATGGGCCTTGTAGGCCCTTGGCTTGTTGTACGATTGATGCCCATTCTTTCCTATCCCTGGCTTTTGCTTCCCACTCTCGGATATTTAGGTAGGTCAGATCTTCTTGCACCTCATTCCTCCATTGCGTTCTGGGCCTTCCACGTCTTCGTCTTCCACCCACCTCCGCGGACCATATTTTTTTGGTTGTTCTCTCCTCGCTCATTCTTGTTAAATGGCCCAACCATCTAATTCTTTGTGCTTTCACAACTCCCACAATATCTGCATCATCATAAAGTTCCCTGATTTCTCTGTTCGTTCTCCTCTCCCATCCCCCCTCTACACTTTTTCCACCATAGATCTTTCTCAACATTTTCCTTTCCCACACGCTCAACCTTACTTGTTCCTGTTTCCTTAGAGTCCACACTTCACTCGCGTAGGTAACAGTTGGTCTTATAATTGATTTGTACACCCGCAGTTTCACTGATCTGGAAAACATATGCCCCGAAATTATACTTTTCATTGCATGTGCACTTTTTGTTCCTGCTGTTATTCTTGCTTCGATCTCTTCACTGCTACCCGGTTTCCTCGTCACTGTTGTTCCCAGATATGTAAACGTTTCCACTTCTGCGAAACTGTATTCCTTGTTGTTGTCTACTTTTATCTTTAGGGTACTGTTGTTATCGTAAGGCATGTCATTCCATACCATATATTTAGTTTTAGTTTCATTAACTTCAAGTCCCATGTTTTGTGCCGCTATTATTATTTTCTTTGCTGCATTCTTTAATTCTTCTTTTGTTCTCGCTAGTACTGTTAAGTCGTCTGCAAAGGCGAGGCATTGATGTCGGTTACGATATAGGATTCCTCGGCCATTTATGCCACTTGATCTTACAATTTTTTCGAGAGCTACGTTGAACAACATCGCTGAGAGAGGGTCCCCCTGCCTTAATCCGTTCTTCACTTTAAATTTTCTTGTCACCTCTCCATTCACTCTTACCATGTTTGTTGTATCTTGCAGGGTCATTTTTATCAGCCTAATCAACTTACTAGGTATTCCAAGCTCGTTCAGTACCAGGTAGAGCTGGTCTCTTATGATGTTATCATACGCTTGTTTAAAATCGATATATAATATGTGTGTCTGGAGTTTATGCTGGTAACTTTTGTCTTGTATTTCTTTAAGTACAAATATTTGGTCCACTACCGATCTTCCCTTTCTGAACCCGCACTGATATTCTCCCAGTTCGTTCTCAACATATTTAGACATCTTGTTTTTGATACAAGTGGCTAGGATTTTATATGCAACATTCAACAGCGCGATTCCCCTATAGTTGTCGCAGGTTTGTTTGTCCCCCTTCTTGTATAACGGACATATTATTGCTTCATCCCATGCTTTAGGCATTTCCTCTTTGTTCCATATTTCCTGAATTAGCTCACATATCAGTTTCTGTAGTTTGGTACCTCCATATTTAATCATTTCAGCTTGTACTTCATCGGCACCCGGACTTCTATTGTTCTTTAGTTGTTTTATTATTTTTATTATTTCATCGTCCTCAGGAGCTTCCTCATTGTAATCATTATCTTGTATCACGGGCCTTTCCTCCGTCAACCTTTCCATATTTTGTTGGTTATTAAGCAGTTTTTCAAAATATTCTGCCCATCTTTCGATCACTTCTTTCTGATCTCCTATCAAATTTCCTTCTTTATCTTTGCATAATATTGTCTTTGTTTGATACCCTTGTTTCATTTTTTTTGTTCCCTGATAAAAGTTTCTAATTTCTTTATTTCTATAATTTTCTTCTATCGCTTCTAACCATTTAATTTTCTGACTTCTTTTCTTTTCTCTACATGTTGCCTTACACTTCCTTCTTAATTCTTCGTATTTCAGCTTATTTTCAACAGTTTTCACTTGTAACATATTTTTCCTTGCTTTTTCGTTTTCTTTTACCACTTTTTCACATTCTTCATCGTACCATTCCTGTTTGTTCCTTTCTTTTCTCATTGGCTGTTTTTTCACTGCACTTTTTATGGTTTTCTCAATTGATGCGATTCTTTCTTCAATGTCTTGGCTTTCTCCTTCTTGCATTAACAATTCTTCTATTGCCTTCTCGTACTTATCTCTTACATCTTCATCTTGTAGATTTATTCTTGCTAGTCTCTGTTGTTTTCTTTTCGCTTTTGTGTTATTTGTTGGTACTATCTGTTTCAGCTTTACTCCTACAAAAAAGTGATCAGAGTCCAAGTCTGGCCCCCTATAGCTTCTCACATTTTTAATGCAACCTTCATTTTTTTCTTCGATTAGCACATGGTCAATTTGGTTTACTGTGTTGCCATCAGGTGACATCCATGTTCCTTTGTGTATTGTCTTATGTTGGTAGTACGTGCTTTTGATTTTCATATTTTTGTCTATCGCGAAATCTATTAAGAGCTTACCATTTTCGTTGGACTCCGCGTGCATACTATACTTCCCAGTTGTCGGGTGGTATATCGGCTCCCTCCCTATCTTCGCATTACCGTCACCTAACACTATCTTTAAGTCATATTTTGGAATTCTATCATACACATTCTGTAGCATTTCATAAAACTGTTCTTTGACCTCTAACTGTTTGTCCTCAGATGGCGCGTGTATATTAATTAGGCTTATTTTTTGGTATATTCCATTCATCCTCAAGCAACACATTCTTTCAGAAATTGGCATAAAACTTCTTATAGCAGATATGAGCCTTTTACTCACCATAAATCCCGTGCCTAATCTTCTGTCTGCTCCACCACTTTTGAAAAAGGTGTAGCCATCTACATCATAAATTTCACTACCTTTTTGTTTAGTTTCTTGTAAGGCAATTATGTCCACTTTGCATTTTTTTAGTTCACTTGTTAGCTTTTTAATTGCCCCTTCTTCAAATGTACCCCGTACGTTCCATGTAGCTAGAAATATCTCCCTCTCTTTTTCCGTTCCATTGTCCTTTTTCGTTGCTATTTTCGTCTCCTTTTTGTTTCCGTCCTCGTGTAACTTCAGTTTTTTGAATGTATTATACCGTTTGTATTTTCGTTCCAGACATATTCCTCTCCATCTATGAGGATCTTTTTATAACCAATCTTTGTCTTTTTTCCCTCATTTTTCTTCTCGTTTGCCATTTTTCTTATTTCTCCCATAATTTGTCTTTCCCGCCAGGTCATATCGTTTTCTATATATATTCTTGAACCTTTCAGTTTGTTCTTGTTTTTCATAACTTCTTGTTTTCCTTCCCAATTACCAATCTCTGCTATTGTTATTAATGCGCCATATTTGTTGTTGATTGAGTATGCTTTGCTTACTTCGATATCTACCTTTATTTGATCCTTCAAAAACTGTTTCACTTCTTCTTTTCTGTTGGGATTATCGAATTTTGCTCCTTTGATCACTATATTATTCTTCTTTTTCTCTTTTTCCACCTTTTCCAGCCTTTCTTCTAGTTTACTAATCCTTCCACTTAGCTGCTTTTTCTCATTTAGCCATACTTCTTCTCTCCTTCTCATCTCTTCTCTTAACTCCTTATTTTCATTTGTATTTTTCCTTATTTCTTCTGTTAGTGCCTTTATCATGTCTTTAATATCTTTTAATTCTCCCATTTCTAAGCTTGTCTCTTGTTTTGTCACGGGTTCTGGCTTAATAATTTTCCTGCTTTTAATTTCACTTCCTAATTCGCTTTCTCCGCTACTATTCAAGTCTCTGTTCCTTTTTGCGCCAGTTGACATTTAGGGTGCTACCTGCACTTATATTTGCCTGCCCAACTGATACTTAACTTTTATAAAACTAACTGGGGCTCAGTCTGAGCTCTTAAACGCGTGACCTTCACTTCTTTCCCGCCCGGATTCAAACCGCCGGCCGATCTAATGCGCCCGCTTTCACTCGCGCGCGCACTACTTGATACCTCTTATCAGTATTCTCTGGCCTTTGTTGTGTTTTCGTTTTGAATACTTGCTTATATTTTTAACTAGATAACAAATTTATTTTTGCTGCCACAAATTTTTATGCGGCCAGTTTAATTAAACAACATTATTGTATGCAGAATAATTTCATCAACAAAATGAAGCTTTCAAAAAAATACGTAACCGGAAGGGAACTTAAACCTGTTTTTGTGTCATTTTTTTCACAAACTAAATTTTGTTAATTTATAAGCCGAATATGATAGAAGACCTTATGGTAAATTCAGCGCTTTTTTTTGCAAACGACTTCAGGGCAAATCCGACGCTTTTATTACAAACCTTCCAGCTTTAAAATGGGGGCCGCTACAATTTTTTGAAGTTTGGACTTTCATGCCTTAACACTCAAAAACAGTCTTCTGGTTGGTATATACTCCAGTCTTATGAGAACCTATTATTCATATGTAGGAGAATTGTTGGAAGTATAACAATTGCGAAGGAATAATATTTCAAACGGTTGTAAATTTAGTACAATCGTTTTTTAATGTGCCAGGAGCATAGAGCTAGGAATGAGCTACAGTTGCGTTGGTGTTTCAGTCGACTAATTTCTATGTGACGCCTCCTGTAAATTTTTGAAAATCAAAGTTTTATAACCCTTAATGTAATAAATGGGGGACGATGAAAAATGCGATCTTATAGACATGTTGATACAAAAATTCTTTTGAATATTATATTATAAATAACAATATCTAAAGTACAGGAAAGTCCATACAAAATATAATAGTAAACAAAACCGTTATATTTTTTAAGTAACTAAGAATTTCGTTTTAGAAAACATCAATAAGGGTATTTGATTTAGAACAGGTAAAAGTGGAAAATTTTCTCCTGTGTCAATCGGATGAAATACAAATAAATTAATTGCTTATAAATTGTGTAGATTATTCAAGAAATATCTTAAAATATTTTCAGTGATATCGTAAAATCGAAAGTGGCGCTTTTAAGAAGTTAAATAATGAGGTCAAAGTTATAATCGATTTTCTAAATAATTTCCAAGAGAATTACATTTTTCAAAAAATCTCGAATTAAAATGGAGCAATCATAGACATATTATATCATTTATAGCTATTAATAATGCCTAAACTAGCTACTAACCCGTTTTAAACGCGTTTGAAGTAAGAATTTTTTGTGCAACGAAAATAAACTTTTTAGAGAACTTCGATCTGCTTCGGAATGCCTCGCAAAAGCATCACCTTTCTCGTTGCGTAATCTGGGTTATTTTCCCGACCTGCAAAAACCGGAAAATGTTAGCGGAGCTGAAATGTCAGTAGGGGTGGTGCGCTTTGTTTCGTAAAAGTCGTGACACTTCTCGTAGAGAATTTATTTGTTTTGAAATTGCTCAAGACATATTAATATATGAAATGTGATAGTATTCTTATGTGTTTTGTTGCATTGCTATTAGTACTAGTGTAGAGTTGCATTTTGGAAATGGTAGTACACCAAACGTGAGATTGAAATTTTTATATAATTTTTGGATAATAACAAAAAAAATTGTCTAATATTTCTTGCATTATTATTATTGTTATTAGCAAGCTATATATAAAACATCTTCAAAAAACATTTATTGTATGATTTCAGATTTTTGTATAGTTATCCGGTTTTAGAAAAAAAAATAATATTTGGTCCAAGAATTCCTTTCTAAAAGCGTTTAGAATCTAGAATAATAATTCATGGATATAAAATTTCTCAAAAAGAAAATGATGGTAAAAAAACCCGGGAAAATCCACAGGAAAAGAATCGTCAAATAAAACCCTGTGGGAAAAATGAGTACCCTGGAAAAATCTGAAAAAAACCTGCTGAAAATACTAGAAAGAAAGAAGTTTATTTATTTAAACTCAGCCCATCTATTCAGGAGAAAACTTTGAAAGGAAATTTTAAAAATGCTTTTCTAAGTTAATAAATTTAAATTGTTGGAAATATGGTTAGACATTTACATGGTATTCCAAAAAGAAATTCGCTCTGGATTATGTAAATTGTTCAGCAGAAAAATAAAAATTTGTTTTCAGTGAAAACTCTTTTTGTTCTATAAGGTGATCGACTTAAGGAAAATATTTTACAAGGACTATTTTTTAGAATGTTTTATCTACATTTTTTCATGAAATGTTGTTTCTGAGTATTATTTTACCGGAGTTGTTTCCGGGATGTGTTTTACTGAAGCATTAAATAGGGAATTCTTTTCGGGGCTATTTTTCAGGGGATGTTTTTTCTACGTGATTTATTTTGGTGATTATTTTCCGCACACCAAATTTTTAAAACTGTGAATACTTACCTTTACCCTAAGGCTAACATTTGGGTTAAGTGTATTAGATATAGGAATTTGTTTATTGATTTTGAAATTTTTATAACGTTATTATCAAGCAATATAGGATAGAAAAGATTTGATAGACGATTCAGGAAAGTGCTATAAATTGCAAATTTAATGTAAATAAATTTGTAAAAGGGTATATTTAATAAAATTTACATTTGGCACTCTATACATTTTTATTTGCAGGACAGGAATTAGTTTGGCATGTCTCCAGAGCATTTAATAAAGTATGGTGTTTTTGCAAGACACCTTTTGATGCAAAAGCTTTTTTTGGCATTGCCTTTTGAGGACGTTCCATTTTGGAAATACTTTAGATTATTAAATTATTCAAATTTTGACAGTTACTAGATTAAGTAATTTCAAACTAGTAGTCAGAAAGAAGGTTGTCGGAAAAATAGTTTGGCATGGGGAATTTAGAAAAAAGGCTACTGAAAAGGGGTAAGTTTAAAACAATATGAAAATAAGGCTATGGAAAAAAGCTCTTCGACAGATGAAAAAATTTATAGAAAAATTCATGCTTTACTTTACTATTTACAATATCGAAGCCCCTAACGTATTTTTTGGACAAAATAAATTGTTTAGAATTTAACAACACTGCAGTGCAAATACAGACCAAAACCAGGAATGTATCAGTAAATTATGAAAGTACCTAGCTAGAACAGCTTTAATGTAAAATTAGTTCTCCTTTAACCAGCAATATTTTAGTGTTGAAAATTTTCAAAATAGTGTTGTTACTAAAGAACCAACTTCCCAGAATTTCCCTCGATGGATTCACGTCACGCCAACACAATTCACTACAGTATGAAAATGTTCTCGTGTAATCTAGGCTATTCCCCTGACCTAAAAATCTGAAATGTTGGGGGAGCTAAACAGCCCTTAATGTCTTGAGGAATTGGGGAAATGCCCTTGTTTACTGGTACACACGTAGTCGAGACCAAGAGTTTCCTATTGAAGTTTGTTAACAATTGTAATAGTTTTATTGACAGTGGAAGTCGGCTCGTGGAAAACATTTATGCACAAGAGCCTTGTTTCGCTAAATTTATAGTGCAGTGACTTAAAAATACATATATCTAAGCAAAATCTGGAAATCCGAACTCTTAACTCATTATCCGCATTATCGTTAGAGTTATCAGAAAAGTCAGTCGAAGAAGCTGCAATTCGTTAGAGTTTTTGAAACGAAGGCAATTATTTGCGAAAACTTGTTCTTCTTACAAAACGGCTGCAGTTATATTAAATAACGGATTCTCAAAACGAAACTAATTAAGTTTTAGAAAAACTGCAATCGTTTTATTTTAGTTTAAGGCTACTATTTCCTGAACATCTTTAATTTTAATCATTATTTTATAAAATGATTAACAATTTTGCTTAATTTATTTTTCTTTCAAAACAATATTCTAAGCGTAATCACATTTAATTATTAATTGATATATTTATTGGTGGTGTCCTTGTGGGGTGGGCCTGGCGTAATCCAGGATCGACCCTCGAGTCAGCTCCATGTCAGATGATGATGATGATATTTTTTGCTGGTGTCCTTGTGTTTTTGATTACCATTTGATTTTTAATTATTATTAATTTTTATTATTTATATTACGGCAATTCTACTGTGCTCTGTTATTTCCGAATATGCTTTGAAATCTTTCGAAATGTAAAATTTTCCTCTTTAGATAAAGCGTTTTACACTTTGGTGTTGCTTTCAGCTATATTTCTATGTATATACTTTCTGCCTTTGAAGAGAATTAAAATCAACGCAATGTTATTTTGGTGTGATTTAAGCTGAATAATGCATAATACTTGAGTGGAAGTAATATTTCTGGCTTGTTCTCTTAATTCGTACTCGTTTTGTATTTATTATTATGAGCTTTCGACATTAATTAAATGTTCGTATAGAACAAACGTTGAAGTTCATCCATTTATTTACCTTTTATAATATGTTAATCAAGGATGTAATTACAATGTGTTCCTGTACTAATTCGTATCGTTTCGTTTGTTTTATCTGCGAATTCAATGCCAGGTACAGAGCTCACAATTCGTTTGCGATCTGTCATAATTTCAGCAGCAAATTAACAAACTTCGAAGCGGCATTAAGTATAACTGGCAGATACGCTCGTTATTAATTTAGGTTTTCTGCCGTTATTTGAAGTCCTGCTGTAGGATTCTCAGATACTTTTGAAAAGCGCGAAAAGTCAGGCAAGGAAAATGTGTCGCAACATCGTCACTCAATTATCCGATTAATGTCGCAGAAACCTTATCTTTGGAAATATTTGGGGCATTTGTAGGTAAACACTAAATCTGTAGCTTAATATTGTTTTCAGAAAGGAACTACGTTGGCGAAGGGTGAAATTTAATTATAAATATTTTATGGGAAAGCATGAGAAAGTTTAGTGAAATGGTTTTTGATAGTTTTTCTATTTATCACATTTTTAATTGGAATTGTAGTACGTACAAATTTACCAAAAGTATGGAAACCGCATGATTCTGACGTGATTATTAATTCTATAAAGAGAAGTCTATAACAGAAGTTTGCGTATGAATTTTAAAGTATCTAGTTGGGGCATGGAATCAGCTAATGCATGTCTTTGTGGCGTAGCCCACGAGTTCTGCTATCTATAGTAAATCCGTAAGTGTCTCCATAACAAAACGACTAAATCTTACACCTCGGAAAAATTTACCACTATAAAACAAATGCGGCCGCTTGCATGTTGGCTAAGTTTATTGATTGTTTTTAGTTAAAGTTTACGTTGGTTGTCACTTCTGTTGGTATAATTTGGTTATTTATATTTCTAGAGTGTCGGAAATGTGTATTTATCCCGCCGACATGGCATCTCACGCAGCATATTTTGTATAATTTCTTTTAATAACAGAAAAACTAAGTTTATTACCGAGGCTGCTATTTTTTGCCACTTTTATTATTAAAAAGCTGCAGGGAACCGCCGCAACAAAGGTCTTACAGACATTTTACAAAATAAACATATATACCCTTCACATTCAACACTCAATGGACTTACATTGGACTTATATTGAGAACTAAAGTAGCCATAACATTTATGTTAGCAGAAAAACTGTTGCGTGTATATTACTAGCTCTTATTTAAAAAGAACTAGCTGAATTCGTACGCTTTTGTACTTTCCCATACTTTCTTCCATATGGAAATGTATTGCGATCACATATGAAATTTTGTCGGAAATACATGCTTTAGCCCCCTAGGAATACAAAACAGGGGATTTTAAAAATGACGCACTATATGTGTGTGTAACGCGAAATCCCGGGAACTATTAGACCGATTTTAATTAAATTTGGTATACCCAGGTACAACGAAAAGTTGTACCTAGGTATACCGAAAAAAAACCGTAAGTAAGACATGTTTTTTGGCATCATTTTTTTCACAAACGGGATTTCATAAATGTGAGAACATAATATGATAAAGAGCGTTAAGACAATTCTAAAGTTTTTTCTGAGCACTTTAACTCTAACTTTAAAATGGCTACGGTGTTTGTAAACTTTCGACTTTTATGCCTATTTACTCAAACACGAGTTGACAATTCGGGATTTATTATATATACACAATATTACTATAAAAAAGATTTTTTTTCCAAATGAAAACTGTTAAGTGAAAATATTTTCAAAGTTTGGACATTGCTCAAAAACCAGCTGGACGATTTTCGTAAACTTTGTAAGCTTATAGAGCTGAGAATGGGCTACTGTTTGTTTCACGTCCCAGTTTACTAATTAGTCCGTAAAACCTACTATGAATTTTTGAAAAACGAACGAAATTCATGTTCCTCTCTTTAGTAAGCGGAGGACGATTAAAAACTTCTGTTACAGCTATAGTGCTCATGAGTAACGGTAGAATAATATTTAGAACTTAATTTTTAGGTGCAGCAAAATTTACGGGGGTTAGCTTTCCCCCTCCTTAATTTTGGCTAACAAATTTTGTCAAAATCGATTTATGTAGAATTAAGGACAACGATCCACGGTTCGCTACACTTGCAACTTCAGTAGTTAATTTACCATTTTTAAAAGGGCGAGGCATATCCCATGGGTTTCGCTAGTTTTATTGTAAAGTTTAAGCCGCGCTTAACAAAGACATATCATAATAGCAATAAAATCAGCTGCAGTTAGCAACTGTTTGTAAAGAAAAGCGTGTGGCATAGTCCATGGGTTCTGCTATATTATTGTCAAGTTTCAGACGAGCTTAACAAAAATTATCATATTTGCAATAAGATCAGCTGCAGTTAGCAGTTGTTTATAAAGTAAAGCGTGTGACGGAATCCACGGATTCTGCTAGTTCTATAAATTAATTTGCGATTGCTATAATTCTTGTAATCTAACTGCATCCCAAAATATCTGGGATAATTAATGTTTATGAATTCCTATCCTAAGGATGTTTGTAAACATGACCATAACAAACCCGACCCGAAATAGCGTTTTATAAATGTTAAACAAGCAACTACCATTTCTGTTCGTAAAATTAAGGCTAGTATTAGAAACAGATAGGCAAAAGTTGTTATTTCATACGCAAAATGAATAATCTTTTATCAATGAAATAGTTTATCATGTCAATGTAGTAACATTTATAGCTCATCTTAGTGGAATCTTTAGAGGGAACAAGACATGAACTATTTTAATCTAGGATTATGATACAGAATAGTATACACAAACATTGCAGGAGAAACGCAATAAACTTGTGACGTCATCAAATGGCTGTAACGTACATCGACTGATTCTGTACCCAACTATAACCAAAAAATTATTTGTTACAGTGTTTTTACAGTAGTCTTGTTTGAATTTTTTTCAAATAGTAACCTATTTTTACTTTCCTGGAGTTTCAGTATAGAAAAGTATTGATTTCATGAAAATTTTTACAGATTTTGGCAGAAATACGTACCTACTCTGAACGTCTAGAAACCGTGGTTTTTAAAAAACGCTGTCTGTGGGTGACGCCTCATAATTGTCAAACGGATGGTCCAATTACGAAGAACTTTGGAATGTGGGCGTTTCTAAACAATTCACCGTGAATATAAGTTAAAAAAATTCATAACCGGAAGCGGAAGTTTGACCTGTTCTTGAATTAGTATTTTTTCAAAATAAAATTTTGTTAATTTATAACTGGAATCCGATAGAAGACCTCAGGACAAATTCAACGCTGTTTCCCGAATTTTCTAGCTTTTATAGTACGATTTTTGACTGGCCGATGCCTTTACAGTTGACATTACGTTTTTCCTGTCTTTGTACTTTTATTTATTTCGTGTTTCAATGGATAAAGTTTTAATATCCCAAATAATGAGTGTGTTTAGATCATATTATAATATACATGAAATACAGATGCGAAATGGTAGCAACGTGGGTCACGCACTTTATAGCAAATACTCAAAGCAAACAATGTTATAGATATATAAGATACATTTACATTTATAAAACGTATAATACCGTTTAAGTTTTAGTGGTACAGAAGAGCGATGTTTTCACAAAAGATTGTCAGGTAGCAAAAGCCAAAATATGCACGTCCCCTTTTGGCAACGTTATTTTTAAAACGAGACAGCAGCTATGTAAGCAAACGAGATAATACATACAACGCTGTCATGGCAATTGGTTTTTTGCCATAGTTATTGTATTTTAATATTTATTTAACGCTTTTCTATTTCATGCTGTAATTTTGTCTGCGTTGTCAATATTACAATTTACTTTCGGCTTAGACCGCGTCGTCATTTGGGAACTACGCCCAGCATAATCAGGTAAGGACCGACCTGTAGCTTGTCTGCCTTTACAAGCATTTGCTCTAGAAGTCTGAGCAATATTTGTTCGTAGGCCCTGCCTGCCTAAACAGGGCTGTGTACTTAGATTATTTAAACCTTGGGGCGGACACGGATTTGATCTTAATGTATTTTGTTTGCCAAGACAATAATACTTAATCGGCTTATGCCTGTTAGCTGTTGTGAAGCCATACAAACTAACGTTTCGCAAGACATTGCAGCTTGCATCTTCAGAGTGAATAGAACACTGTAAGCACACGGCCCTGTTTAGGCAGGCAGGGCCTACGAACAAATATTGCTCAAACATCTAGAGCAAATGCTTGTAAAGGCAGACTAGCTACAGGTCGGTCCTTATCTGATTATACTGGGTGCAATCCCCAAATGACGACGCGGTCTAAGCCGAAAGCAAATTGTAATATTGACAGTTCGAGAAACCGCGAAAGCCTCAAAGAATATATTTCTCTGCGTTGTTGGAGCAGTGTTTACTTTATCGTATAAACAAACGTTCCCGCGTGAGAGCATATGTTGCATACCGATACCAATCGAACCCAAATGTGCACATAATGGTCAGCTTAAAGTTTAACATTAATATGCATAAATCTGCAGACTGGAAGGTAAAGAAACGTCATTCGACACACTAACAACATTAACGACTTAGGCATTGACCGTTTTGTTGTGAATCAGGAAAAAAGACGCCTGGATGTTGTTTACAAAATTGTTAATGAAAAGTTTGATTTTTGTGTTAAATTTGTGTCGTGTAGTGTAGTGTAGTAAATGTTCATGAGCCGCCGCTGATGAATGTAGTATACTTTTATATGTTATGTAATAGACATTATTGCTTTTTAATTTCTGTACAAAAAACTCATTTTCGCCAAAAAATTTTTGTTGTGACATTGAATCTTTCTTATTTAATTTTGTTTCCAGTAATACTAATGAAAATTTTAATTTATAAAAGAATATTTGCCATGGACTCGACGTTTTTATATAATAGCAAGAGGTAAAATAAAATATTCTGTTTCTATGGAAGCGTACATTTCTATAACCCTTAGCGAATTCTGGCTTCGTTTGTATGTAAAAAGGTTTCTGTATCAAATTTATTGTAATTGGATAACGATATCGTGGCTGCGTAACTTCTACAATACCTGAACGTGTTGGTTTAATAAAAAAAACACGGGAAGACGCTGAATTTAACAAGAAATTTACTTAATACGTATTTTTATTACATTTTCATTTCTAAAAATAAGATTGCGAATACAACTCTACAGAACTACAAATAAAAGTGCGTGTTGTTGAGAATGCGATAAAAATGTAATAAAAGGAAATTTATAAAATATCCCGTGCGCGCTCACTGAAATAACCTACAAACAAACATTGCTAAAATAGTAGAAAATCTGATCAAAATGATACTACTCGCAATGGATTATGAAACCTTGAACACGAGTAGATAGGGAAAAGTCAATAAAGCTATTGATTTCGTTCTGATTTGTATTCGGGTCGGATATGGTCAACTTCTAACAAACTAATTATATTATGTTCGTGAACCCCAAACTTAGATTCAATCAAAATCAGAAAATACTCTAATAAACATCTCCGTTGCTGTTAAAAATACATCAAAAATTGCCATAGAGACCTACAGAATTTTCTCAAAAATGTAATTGGAAATATAAAAAACTGTCAAAAGTAAAAATAAAACCGATATGAAACTACCACTTTATTACATATTTGTTTTCGAGCTAAATAGAGTTAGGACAAAGTATTCCGATTACTAGGTACCACGTACTGTATAAAAATATTTTTTACTGACAGAATCCGTCGGCGACGCCCTTGATTTTTTTTGTAACTACATACCCTGCGCTTGCCGCTCTGAATGTTTCCTCCGCCGAGCCGGTCTGAATGCGAGTTGCTGTCGGAACTAAAATTCCTGAAAAAAAAACCGAAAAGCCCAGAAAAACAGTCCCAAAAAAACCGAACAAAAAGAGTGTAAAAACCGTGCGAAATCTGCAGGAAAAACATCCTCCGAAAAAACAGTTTTGTAGTAAATACTTTTTAATCAGCGCAACAAGTGGGCTATGCTCCACGCTTTTTTAAATATGAAATAAGCTGCTTAAGTTGGTGGTGTAGCGGCCCGTAGATGAAAGTCCTAGTTTTATGACTTATATAGAGATTGCTGAAATTCTATATAAATCGATTTTGACAACTTTGTTCGCCAAAATTAAAGAGCGAGTGGGAAAGTTAACTCCCCTAAATATTGCTGCACCTAAAAATTAAGTTTTGAATCTTATTCTACTATCACTCATCAGCAATTTATCGTAAACAGAAATTGTTTAGCATCCCCTGTTTATTAAAGAGAAAGGAAGGGGCATGAATTTACGTTTTTCAAAAATTGATAGAAGACGTCGCAGAGAAATAAGTGAATTGGAACGTAAAACAAATTATAGTCCATTTCTTGAGCAATGGTTTTTGTAGAATGTCCAAAATTTTGAAAATATTATCACTTCGCAGTTTCCATTTGTACAAAGATTTTCTTATATGGTAACAATGTGTTCCTGTATGATTATTGTAATACCAAATGTAATCCTGATCGTCCCACTTGTTTTTGAGTAAACAGGCGTTAAAGCCGAGCATTTACAAAATCGTAGCGGCTGCCATTTTAAAGCTAAAGTGTCCCGAAAAAATTTTCAATTTGTCTTAATGCCCCCTAGCATATTCTGTTCTTACTTTTATGAAATTCCGTGTGTGAAAGAATTGCTACCAGAAAGATGTCTTATTTCCGTTTCCGGTTCCGGCTTGTAAAATAAGACTTAATAGCTCGACAGCTTGCCGTTGTACCTAGATATACAAAATTTCATTAATACCCATCCATTGAGCTAGTAGTATACACGCAGCAGGTTTTGTACCAGAACGTCTGTTATTTTTACTTGGGCTCCCAATACTTACGTCGTGTGGAATTCGTTGCGTATGTGTTTGTTTGTTGTCAGCTTGATAAATACACATTTCCGACCCGCTTGAATTAAAGTAAGCCACAAACAACCAAATTCTGCCCCAGTAGTGACAGCAACATAAACGTTTGCTGAGAACAATCAATAAACTCAGTCGGGATGCAAGGGCCCGCCGTCGTGTAATAGTGATAAATTTTGCCGAGATGCAAGAGCCCCCCGTTTGTTATTGTCAGACAAGGATTTTATGTAAGAATTAAGTACACGCCGATTGTTTATGGCGTATCAGTGGCTTGTGGTTTAAAGTAGAGTTATCCCAATCCGATAGACATAGGTCCGAAAACGGTTCATTACGGAGCTACAGCTTCCCGAACATGGAACAGCCTTAATTATTTTTTTGTCGATAGCTTTCGCAATAGTTGCACTAAAATTTTGAATTTATGTACCTGAGCATTACTAATTTAGCTAGTCAGTTTTGATAATTTTTGTTTGAATAACTACACCAAATGTGACTGATAAGGGGGAATCACGTAATATTTTCGATCATCACAATGTTGTAAGGTTTGTCTATACTTCCTTATTCTCGATATAAGTATACAAAAAAAGGTATTCTTGTTGAAAGTCGCTAAATATAACATTTTCCGAGATGATTTAATGTTTTAAAAACTGGTTTCTCAAGATGCACAAATAGTTTCTACAAACTTTGAGGGTAAGTTCGACACATAAAAACAACGAAAAAAGTTCTTACCAACATGGATCCGGAAAAGCTTCTTTCCATTAAATTTTTTACTAAAATGTAAAGACTGTTTCGTCTCTCGGGGGCTGTAACTCCGTAATGAAGTGTTTCCGGACCCATATTCATAGAAATTTTTATTATTATTTGATATGTAGAAAGTATTGTTAAAGTACGGCAACGTATTTGCCAGAAAACCTGCATAATTAGCCTAGACAGATTTATATAAACCACCAGCTTTTGAAACAAAACTTATTATTCAACCCCATTTGATTATGACATTTAAAAAAATTGCGGTATGTTAACGTAAATGAACAAACACTTATTGTCAATATTACAATTTACTTTCGGCTTAGACCGCGTCGTCATTTGTGAATTACACTCAGCATAATCAGGTGAGAACCGACCTGTAGCTTGTCTGCCTTTACAAGCATTTGCTGTAGAAGTTTGAGCCAAAGTTGTTCGTAGACCTTGCCTGCCTGAACAGAGCCGTGTGCTTAGATTATTTAAACGTTTGGGGCGGACAAGGATTTGATCTTAATGTATTTTGTTTGCCAGGACAACAATACTTAATCGGCTTATGCCTGTTAGCTGTTTGTGAACTCATACAAACTAACGTTTCGCAAGACATTGCAGTTTGCATCTTCAGAGTGAATAGAGCACTGAATTCAAATCCGGGAATCGGAGGTATTTAAACCTCTTTGAGCCAGTCGGGTAGAACGGCGGAGTTCTAGTTGGCTGTCACCGTTGGGCGAAGACGGATCCGGTGGAGCGTGATCGTGAGAGCGATAATGCTTAAGAGTCCTCAGAGGGTAAGAGGGATTTACTGAGTCTAAAACCATCCTCTCTGTTTATGTTGTTAGGTTGTTTTTCAATTTCAATTGCTTCACGTATGATACGAGGGAAGTAATGAGGTACTGTGGCGAGTACCCGAGCATTGTCAAAGTCCATCTTATGCCCAGTTAAAGTAAATTGTAATATTGACAGTTCGAGAAGCCGCGAAAGCCTCAAAGAATATAAACACTTCAAATTTCATATTTTTTCTTAAATTTAAAGTTTTAAGGTAACACATTCATTGGTCTTTGTCACTTGCGTAAGTACTTGTACAAACTTTTATACGAATTAAAATTTTCTCTTTTATATGAAAAGAAAAAACTCAATTCATATAAATTTTATTGAAAAATAAGGATCTGTAAGAAAAAAATCTGACGAAAACATTTAACAACAGCATCATCGTAAAAATTATAACTTAAGACTTACGTATTTTAACAAAGAATTTGGAATTGAAATTCAGAGAGAAAAGCTATGCAGTCAGCCATGCTATTAAATACCTTTAAAAAAGAAATAAGTTCAATATTTTATTTTTCCAATTTTTCGCGTTTTGCGTTTTATGGATGAATGTCGTATAGAATTTAAATTTACTTAGAAAAATAAGGTTTCTCTGAAATGGAATAGAGATTTACACTGGAAATAGAAATAACTTTTTCTAAAACGTTATCAATGTTCTCTCATCGAACATGTTAAACTAAAACTGAAATGCGATAAAAGGTCAGAAAAACTCATATTGAATCAAGGGGCTCTCAATTGGCAAAAAGCGAACTCAAATCGAATCAAAATATTTGCTTTGCCAGAGTAGAAGAGTAGAAGTTAAAACCCCTTTATATGTCGTATTATGCCACCATGTCAGATAAAATAAATGTTTCTGATTCTCTGAACGAAGAGTTTTAATTTCATATTTAAACTCAAGCTGAAATTTTAAGCGTTGTATTGTCTTTTTTGTCTCTAACGTATAATTGTTTCAGTAGGAAAGCAAATGAGTTTGCAGGTTTTTCCAATTTCGTTATGAAATAAAGTATTCTACGAGATTTTCTTTTGCTTTGTGTTTAATGAAATGAGTATCATTATTTTTAATTTTGAGTTTTATGAATTAAAATCAAAATAAAAAGTGGCAAGTGCTTTCAGAAACTGAAACGCTTTTATTAAACAAAGATTCTTTAGCGTTCAAGGAAAGTGAAATTAATTTTTCTAGATCTTCTACTCTATGCTCTTTACAATCTGTTCAAATTTTACTTCTTCCGCAACAAAAAAAAACGCTTTTGATAAGTAATGAAAGAAAAACAACCCAACAAAGGTTTTCACTGCCATTGTGTGAGCGATAAGGATAACTCATCTTTCAGTTGTATAGAATATCACAGCTGTACACGTTCTAAAGAATTACTTCTTTTCAAAAATATTTAAGGTTAACTTACAGTATATAACGCTAAATTGCAGTGACAATTTTATTTATGACTTTTTTTTGTCGCAATAAACTGAAAATTATTAAATAAAATTTTTGTACCATAAAAAATTTAAAAAAATGTTGCAGAAGTAGTTTTTAAAATCCATTCCAAATCTGTAAAAATAATGGTTTATTACGCGCCGTTTCACACATAAAATATCCTAAGAGAAATTTAAAGCAAAATAAAGAGATAATATAAAACACCGTAGAGCGGTTAGTTCTTCGCCCTTCCTAATGTTTTTATCATGTTCCCTCTGTAATCGATGCAAAAAGTTTTAAAATGGCGTTTTAACTTAATGCGCATACAAAAAAATCTCGAATTAGAGCTTTTTAAATTACAAACCTTCAAGCAAATATTTAATGAAAACGTACTTGGAATAGGGTTCGACAATGAATTTATGCCGAACGAGTACCATTAATTCTCGTATTAAAAATTAACGACTTCTGTTTAAAATGTGATTTTTCCTGACGGCAAAATGTTGTTAAATATAAAATCAGCTTTGAAAGGGATTTCATTTCTGTGGGTGTAAAAAGGGGAAAATATGAGGAAATTTGGAGGAAGGTTTGATGGAAAGCTCTCTTAATAAAGACGAAAATAGTTTTCGAAGTATTAAACATTCTGACTGGTTTTATCAAAGTTTAATTAACTTTGATCACCTGTCAAATTTCCGTATAAAAGCTTTTATCTTAATTTTTAATTTTTACTTAAGTTATTTACTTTACACAAACTAAACAGGTACACGCTTTGTTTTAAATTTGTGAGTTAGTAGAGCTAGGGATAAGCTACATTTTGGTTTTTATCCTAAGCTCTGTCAACTAAAAATTTTTGAAATTTTGAAATTATTAATTTTTTATTTAACAAACAGAAAAAGATAAAATTCCGCATTTAGTACACTTGCTCGTCGGTGACACTGGAAAAGTTGGTAAACTTAATTTTTAGATATAGTATAATATTTAGTGCCAGATTGTAACCAGCTTCCCTGTTCGAAGGGGGGGGGGGCGGTTAATGCAGGAATCGGGAACAGCAGAAAAGTTCTTAAAAATTAATTTTGAGATATTTTAATATTTAGTGCAAAGCCCTAACTAGCTTCTTTGTTCGGGGGGATTTAATGCAGGAAAAGATAAAATTCTGCATTAAGTTCATCACTGATAGTAGAAAAGTTAATAAAAATTAATGTTAAGATATTGTAATATGTACTGCAAGGCCATCACAACCTTATATTGTTGCAGAGGGAGGGGGTGACGTTAAAGCAAAATGCAATATTTACAATTATTATAGGCGTCGGGGCGTGTTTAAAAAAGATAACAATCGTCAGCCAAAAATTGGGTGGGAGGGGGCAAATTAGACCTTCCTTAACATTGCTCCATCTAAAAATTCAGCTTACATCGTTATTTTGATATCAACCTTCAGTAGTTTAGATTAAACAGAAATGTTTTATCGCTTTCCGTTTGTTAAATAAAAATAAAAACTATATTTCGATTTTCAAAAATTTATTGGATTTCCAAAATGTAAAAAAATAATGTGGTCGGTTTTGAGCAATATTTTTTTGAAAATTTCCAAAAGACTGAAAATAATTTTGACCTAACAGCATTATTTTGTCAAAAATGTTCGTTGGGTTTTCTAGGGCTATATAATCTATAAAGTCTATGTCAATCTTGCAACTCTTTCTTAGAATAAAATTTTCAAAATTGTTATCGGACTGGGACACGAACGAAATTGTAGCTCTATAAATATTTAAATTAAAAAAATCGTGTTATCACTTTTTTTTGAAAAAGTCAAAATTGTGATATTTAGTTCACTTTAGTAGTTTTAAAAGTTCTAGTAGCTTGTAACATTATGTACCCTTAAAGCATTTTCAGTACCAAATTTCATCCAGATCTGATAACTCGTGTAAATAGGCGTTAAAACCCAAATTTTCAAAAATTCATGGAATTCGCCAGAGAGAAATTTGCAAGCCGAGACACAAACCAAATTGTAGCTCATCTCCAGCTCTATGAGCTTACAAAATTTAAATGAGATCTTATTGCCAGTTTTTACGCAATGTTTTTATGAATATTTCCGAAATTTTGGAGATTTTTTTCACTTTATAGCTTTTAACTTTTCTGAAAGTTTTGTGCACAGTAACATAGTGTCTCTAGAAGGCTATTACAATAAAATATTTGAACGCGATCTATCAAGCTGTTTTTGAGAGATAAGGCGCTAAAGTCAAAATTTTAAAAGATTCTTAGCGGCCGCCACATTGAAGCTAGAAAGCTTGAAAAAAAGCGTTGGGTTTGCTCTAGTCTCCTAACAAATTTCGTTTTAAATTTATAAAATCTGTATTAGGAAAAAAAATGCCATCAAGGGAAACATGTCCGACTTCTGCTTTCTGCTTCGGATTTATTTTAAAGCTTAATTGTTTGGTGAATTTTTGATATACCGTCAAATTTCAAAGCTCATCGAAATCTGACCATCCGTTTGATAGTTATGATGCAACACACACACATACCCACCCACCCACAGACAGACATTTGCTAAAAAACAAAAAAAATGTTTTTTGGGTTCCTGGAGGTCTAAAACATACATTTCCGTCAAAATCTTAATTTTGAAAATTTTAATGAAATCAATAGTTCCATATACTGAAAGTCTAGGAAAGTAAAAAGCGTTGCATTGCCGTAAGGTCTTCTATTAGATTCCGCTTATACATTCAGAAAATTTAATTTCAGAAAAAAGAGCTCTAATTCCCGCTTTCGGTTTCGAATTTCTTTAAACATCTTATTTTACCTATGAAAATTTGCCGTACTTCGAAGCTTATCGAAATGGGACCATTTGTTCGGGAATTATGAGGCTACGCACCTACATACCCAACCACAGACAGGCATATTTTTTTAAATATTTGTTTGTGTTCGCGAAGATTTAAATTTCGAAATCGAAAATTTATTTCCATGAAATCAGTACTCCCTATAGTGAAAGTAGTAAAAGAAAAATTGAAAAACTGAAAAATTGAAAAAAAATAAATTCAGCTTAAACCCTTTCATGTGAAGTTAAAGAATTGAATTCGACAGACATTAACAATTAGATATAACAAATCAAAAATAATAGTCGAGTTTGGTATTTTTTACAATTTTAATTGTAAGCGATAATTTTATAGGGTACAATAGATACAATATGCAACTTAAAAATGATCAAATCATTATTATTATTTGTCGTATAATTTTGGCAAAATGTAAACTAAACCATGAGCCGCATTAGATGTTTCTGGCCACTCATTTCTGTTTTGCCATTAGGAATCCCAAGACATGCTTAAACTTTTTCTTTTAATGATATAAAAAGTTTACGTTTATTGTTGGTAATAAAAAGGACTCTCTTAAAAATTTAAGACAAACCGTACTTATGGGCTTAAATTTATTGCTACAAATCTACTACAAATAAAAACATTAACATTGTTGTTCCACGGTGTTTCTGAATAAATTGTTTTATGTATGCCAGTTATACCACTATTTAGCATTTTTTCGGTTTTATGTTTATGGTAATTACTCAACAGCAATTGATTTTATTAACATAAAATAATTCTTGCGAGAAATGGGTCACGATAAGACTAAGATCAGTTATTTTTCGTCCATATAAAAATTCAACCCCTCTCGTGAAGTTTCATAAAAAAATTGGACAAGATAGATTGAGATTTCTCTTTAGCAGAAAATTGTGTTGCATTTGTATAATAGCGGGAGCGCAATCACCGCTGATACCATGGAGTTAACGGAATTATCTCGTGTAATTATAGAATAGCTTTGCACTGTGGAAGTGCGGACCTTTGGTTGGATGTATTAGATTTAGTTGCGAAGTCGCCATTAATGCCCCTACAGATTACTAAATAGCACATCAAAGACTCCAGATGAATTGAAATCGAGGAAACCCAATTAGAAATTTAATCACGTTCTAATTAATAAACTTGTTTCCCAAGTTTCACTGAAATGGAATGCTAAGTAAAAATAGAATGGCTATTCGCAAATTGATTCCTTTGCTGATGATTTTCCAACAAATAAGCGAATGTCAAGAAAATAAATGTAGTCATTACTTGCAGAAGCGGTTCGCCGAGGTGATTGAATGTAAATTTCCAAACCAAACTAGTTTAGTTACTGGTTTACCTCTTTGTTTACGGTTATTCGAATGTTTATTATACATTATGACGCATGTTTGTAAAAATAAAGCAACAATTGCTTTATTGATCTGGGAGAACTCTATTTTTAGGAATTTAATATTATGGAAACAACTAATATTCTACTTTTAATGAGTTTATTTTGAGAACATTGTATTTTAAACGTCTTTCCTTGAAAGTTTTCTATGTGCGCGTAGTAAAGCTCAACAAGGATTTAATAAAGCGGGCAAATCGAAAAATCATCGAGTAAGCTAAAGCAGGAGAACTTTTATTAGAAACAAGCAATCTAAAGAAAATTTATCTTAAACGTACACTCAAAGAAATTAGTAAACAACACCGCCTGGTCTTACACTTACCCATATTAGAACAATCTTTGTTTTTATGTTTTTAAACGTATTTTATGCCACGTCCTAGTAGTCTTAGCAATTACTATAAGAATCTTAATACTTCTCGCTGTCCTATGGAAATATTAGTCATTACTAGCCTATAACTACGACTCCGATGCCTATAAGAATTTAAGTGTAATTAAAAGACGAAGTTTCTCGAAACAAAAGCAAAAACAGATTTCCTTAATTTTACAAAAAAAAAAGGTGTTAGAATAATAGAATATCTGAGACTAGAAAAATATTCGTCTGCCAAAAAATGGAGGAATGAGAAAAATAAGCTCTACTACCACCAAATCTAAAATTAAGTTTAGAATCAGGTTTGATTATCACTGATAAGCAATTTAGTTTAAATTTGCATTTCTATTGCCATTCAATTATCAAATATTAAAAATTCCTAGCTTGTGTCATAAGAAAATTTTGGAAAATGGAAAAAATCTAAATTGTAGCCCTTCTCAGCTGTATCAGTTTAATATTTGTTATTTTTATTTTACAAAGGTACATGATAAATATCAGTTGTATACCGTGGCCCATTTAACACACATAATGGAAAAAAATATTAGACGGTTATTTGGTTTAGCGGTAAAGGCAGGGGCTTGTAATCTGATGACCCCAGTTCAAATCCCTGGCCAGTCCCGTTTTTGTCTTCACTTTTTCAAATTATTTTTTGACATTTCTTGCTACTCTCTTATCTTGGTCCAATTATTTTAATTTTTATCTTGCATTTATTAACAAAAATGATTTTTAATTTAAATTTAAAAATGTAACACACAAACACCTGTGGAATAATAGCAACGCGCAACGATGTATTCAATATTTACGTACGTTTATTTTCTTACATTTCTAAACGGTATTTAATTTTGTTTGTTCGTAAAATTTTAAGAAAGCAACATAAAACACTTTTAATTTAAACTAAAAATCAATTTTTCATAAATATATATATATACAAGATAAGAATAAAATAAACTAAGGCAACAGGCGAGATGAGAAGATAATAGTAAGAAATTTAGAAACATAAGAATAAAGACAAGACTGTCACGAGATTTGAACTGGGGTCACCAGATTACAAGCCTTCGCCTTTACCTCTAAGCCAAGCAACCGTCTAATATCTTTTCTATTATGTATGCTAAATGGGTCAGGGTTTACACTGACATTCATTATGCACGTTTGTAAAATAAAAATAATTCACCATGCTCACATGCTATATGTTAAACATGAGCGATTGTGATAAAATAATAAACGGCGCAACTATGATAATAGCTCCATGATTTGCAAACTACTAGTCATCGACATGACGTCTTTGTTGCAAAGGCGACTGCGATTAATTTTTTATTTGATCACTCTGTATATTTAAATGCTTACGCATTTATACGACGATACACTGGTGTCAGTTAGTTCATGACCTTAAATACTTAAATTAACCTTTCTAAATAATTCCGATAAATAGAGGGTCAAATACATTTTAAATAGTGATTAATAATTATAACACTGCCAGTTATAGAAACCTAATTTTGCATAGTTTTTGTAAAAAGTAATTTATGTTATTTCCATTTTGTTTGAGGTTATAGTAAAAGCAATACAATTTTAATGTATAATTTTGAAATTCCCGCTTCGTTTTTAACATAGTTTTTCGATACGCAACCGCATTAAAGCGGAACTTGAAAGAGAGATAAAAATAGCGTACTGCCTTAACTTGACAGAGATAGAGATAAAAAGTCATGTGTTTACTTTTTGGCTTCAAAAACAACGCGTATTGTTCGATTCATGTACATGTATGGCCATTTCCTTGTTATTGTATTAAATAATCGTTGTTTTCTCGAGTAAAACGCCTGAAATTAAAATGCCAGCATTTTGTTGTGTTGTGGTCAACGAATATACACAGGAAACAGCTGGCGTTCCATACTTTGACGTCTGCCCTACGTCGGCCATATTGGTACGTTACGTGTTCTGTAATGATAAATAGCTTCTATGCTATTACAATACTGAGCCTGAGCCGGGTCCGCCACTGCCTAGTTTTTTTTAAAAGAAAAAATTGCGTTTTTACTTTTGAGAAAAAGATTCCCAGATCAGAAACTAAAAAGAAAATTCGTCGGTCAAAAAATTGGAGGGAAGGGGAACTTGAGCCCCCTAAATAATGAGGCACTTATAAAATTAAGTGTAGAATTTTATTTTATTATCACTCATGAGCAATTTAGCTTAAACAGGAATGATTTTTCATTCCCTGTTTATTATTAAGGGGTCTAAATTTTCAATTTTCAAAAATTCATAGAAGGCGTTACAGAGCCTCCAGCGAATTGAGAGACAAAAATAAAGACTATCTATAGCTCTATGAGTCTAGAAAGTAAAAAACATATAAAGTGTGCAAATTTTTTTGAAAATTTTTTCTTCCGCTGTTTTCATACTTTCCATAATTTTCGTACATCGTAATTTGTGTCGTATTGGGGCTATTATAATAACTAAAGTTATGGAAATTCGTTTTTGGGTAATAAGGCGTTAAATCAGAATCTTCAAAAAACTGTAGCAAGATGGTTCGGAAAAAAGCGTTGGATTTTCCAGGATTTAAAAAACTCCAGTTTTTGAAAAAAAAAAAACGCTACCAAAAAATATGTCTAACTTCTGCTTCCGGCTTCGGATGTTTTATGTAACCTTACTTTATGACTTGAAAAAAATGTTTAAAAATGCACCCTCACATCCATACACCAACACCTACAGGCCAACATTTTTAGAACCCAATTGTGCGAGTTCCTGTACATCTAAATCATGGATTTACCTCAGAACCTCGAAATCGAAAAACATTGCCATGAAATCAATACTTCTCCATTCTCACTAGTATGGTAGTAGTACAGTAAAGTGGAGAAAAGTAAAAAAAAATGTGTTTTGGTTTCGAATTTTTTAACGTTTTATTTCTTAACGACTGTTCAAGTTTCATTAGAATCGGATCACCTGTTCTGGATGTATTTGCAAGTTTAATTTAAGCGATATTTAATGTGACTTAATGTTTTTTTTTCGTAGAGCGAGTTTAGGAGAATGTTGAATTTATTAATTTATTCTGGGCATTTCGTTTAATTTTTGGTGCGAGATAATCACATAACTTTTTTTACAGTCCCAAATTTTTTCAAGTTTTATTAAAATCGTATTACCTGTTTTGTAGGTATTTGCAAGTTTTGGTGATATTTAATTTAATGTTAACGTAAAGCAAGTTTCGCAGAATGTTTCGAATTTATTAATTTATTCTGGAAATTTCTTCATAATATTTATCAAGCCGATAAAATGTATCTTTATTGAAAAGTGTGTTGGAAGCATCACGATAGTGAATTTATGATTCTATTTAAATTTCTAAAAATTTGGTTATTTCTACAATAGCTGCCACTCGGTATAAATTTTATATCCTTTCAGAAATTAGCAATTATCATAAATTCCGTGTGGTCTCAAATAATCACTTATACATTAATTTTGTAACTTTAAATAAATTAAATTATTAACACGTTTTGAGCATTATTTTACTTTCTGTTTTTTATTGTACACAAATTTAATTTTCATAGTTCTATTTGTAATAAATACAAAATACCATATTCATATAAATCATAATTTTATTTGCATTTATAAATCAATTATTATGGTTATTACGACAAATAACTGCGGATGCCGTAATTGCATGCAAATATGTTGTAATTCCAATCGAATTTATTAGAATTCCTAAACTTTAAAACATTGCATTACCAGCTTTAAATTAGCTGACAAATAATCAACCATTATTTTCCTAAATAATATGATTCCTAATCCATGATAATTGCAACAGCATACATATCGTTTGAATGCAGTTAAATAATTTATGTTCGTTTTCGGACATTTACGAACAGCGGAAAAATGAAATTTATAATTTAAACATTGACGTTAAATTACTGTGTAATATTCCATGTAGTAATTTACTGTCGTTCAATACAAATGCAAACGGCGGCGTTTGAACATAATGTGATAGCTGATAGTTCGTACGTGCCAGAAACTTTAGCTAACTTTAATATTCTTTTTCTTTTTTTTTGTAGTTATGTTTTACATGTCAGGTTACGAGCGCAAGAAACTAGAACCGGTAAATAAGCCTGCGTAAATTTCGAATTATAAATACGTTCTACACATTCGCTAATGGGAACTTAATCCGATTTCGAATCTGTAATTGAAAAAAAACCTATTGGACCTGTGGGCTATACATACCCCACGATATTTTTGTTTCTGTTTTTGTAAATAACAAATAAACTAATTAAATACGTTGTGTAGCGGATCGCAGTCCTAGTTTTATGAATTATGCAGCGATTGCTGTAATTCTTAGTATACACTGTGTCTATAAAGTAACCCCCCCCTCAACTAACGTTTGAACGACTTGATATTTTTCCACAAAATTTGGTGTGCTGTAATGGGAAATTAAATACTATCTTTCAGACCATATTAAAATTTTGTATCATCCAAAATGGCGACTGGGCGCCATTTTGAATTTTTTTTAAATGGAAAAGGTGGTCGAGTGGCACCTCATTGGAAAGGTCTTTGAGTTCTGGTCTGATCCTAGAGTTTCAAAGAAAAATATTCAGCCATAACAAAATGACAATGTTTGAAGATAAAGAAGTCTATTTAAAAAAACTAAGAATTAAAGCTTAAATTAATTAAATTAAGTGTTCGAAATGTTCACCATTCACTTCTTGGCACATAAAAAGTCGGTTAGGAAATTCCTGCCTTACATTTTCATAAGTTTCTGGAGTGATATTTCTGCAAACTTCTGTAATGCGTTGCTCCAGTTCTTCAATTGCTTCTGGACGGGTTCTGTACACTTTCGATTTCAGATATTTCCATAGAAAAATATCTAAGGAAGTTAAATCTGGGGAGTGAGCCGGCTATTCTACAGGTCCCCGCCTACCAATCCATCTTTCAAGAAAATGTCCGTTGAGAAAGTCAGAAACAGGCCTATAATAATGAGGCGGCGCACCGTCTTGTTGGAACATAACGTTTTCAATATTATTTCCAGCCACCTGAGTTATTTCTGGGAAAATTTTGTACTGCAAATGAAAAAGTGGACTACTGGATAAAAAAATCAAAACAATTCTGAATTAGGTGAGTCCATTTGTTTAAAATCCGCCATTTTGTTATGGCTGAATATTTTTCTTTGGAACTCTAGGATCAGACGCAGAACTAAAAGACCTTTCAAATGAGGTGTCACTCGACCCTGGATAAAAAAATCAAAACAATTTTAAATTGAGTGAGTCCAGTTGTTTAAAATCCGTCATTTTGTTATGGCTACATATTTTTCTTTGAAACTCTAGGATCAGACGCAGAATTAAAAGACCTTTCAAATGAGGTGTCACTCGAGCCCCTTTCTATTTAGAAAAAATTTCAAAATGGCGCCCAGTCGCCATTTTGAATGATACAAAATTTAATTTTTGTCTAAAAAATAGTATTTAATTTCTCATTAAAGCACACCAAATATTGTGGTAAAATATAAAGTTGTTCAAAAGTTAGTTAGGGGGATTACTTTATAGACAGACGGTATATTAAATCCGGATCCTTTCGACCCGTCTTAACTTGCGAGGAATCTGGCTGCAGCTGAGATTATGCAACCCAGGCGACGCGCGATGGGTATTATTTTTTTTAAGTTACTAAAAACCGACTGACTTTCCAATACTTTAGATATTGTTGCTTATCGTTAGGCCTCGGTCAGCGTATCCATATATCGATACGGCACTTTGCACCCATGCCGATACGCTATCGATATTTTGATAAAGTACCGATTTATCGATATGTATCGTGTTGCACAACTCTACAAACTTGTAGCAATAACCAAGTTGCAATTGGATTGTTGATATTCTGTTTACGAATTAAAACTTACTATTGGTATTCGGCGATTCCCCGTCAACAGATTGTAGCGAGCGACGCGTCGAAACAGATCAAAATCATATTTATGACGCCAACTCAGCGGCTGTTCGGGCCACAGCGTGAAAACGCAATGATATTTTGATATAGATATGAGTATTCGATACGAAAATGTCTGTATCGATACAACGATACGTATTTATATTTCGTTGTATCGATACCTATCAATGTTTTGATATAACGATTTGTATCGATATTTCGTGATATCGATATGTATGGATCCAGAAAGTTTTGTATTGTACAGCATAATTTTAATATTAATGATTCACGCTCCAACATTGACTGCAATAACATGCTCTTACTGCTGTACCGTGAGCATAGCGGCATAATAGTCATATTATAAGAACATACTACATGATGCTGAGGGTTTTTTCGGAAAAAAAATTGTTGATATTAAAGAAAACTAAAACTGTGAGGACATATTTGTTCATCAAAAGTTGGGTGGGAGCAATTTACCTTAAACAAAATTTTGTTATCGTTCCCCGTTTAATAAATGAAAGGGCATAAATTTCCAATTAAAAAAAATTCATAGAAAACGTTATAGAGAAATTAGCACACCGGGACATAAATCAAATTGTAGCCTATTCCTATCTCCATGATCCTCTAAAATTTAAAAGAAATCGCGGTGTCAGTTTTTACACAATATTTTTTTTTGCATTTTTTCACGCACAATTTTTTATTTATAAAAGAATTCTTTTACATAGTGACATTGTGCTTTTCTAGGACTATTATAGTACCAAATTGCATCCCCATCTGTCAACTCGTTTTTGAGTAATAAGGCGCTAAAGTCAAAATTTTCCAAATTTTGTAGCGGTCGCCATGTTAATGCTAGTACGTTCGAAAAAAAACAAAACATTTACTTTGCCCTAAGGTTTTCTATCAGATTCTGCTACGCAATTTTAAAAATTCCGTTTCAGAAAACCGTGTCTAATTTTTTCTTCCGGGCTCGTTTTTTCAGAACCTTGTTTTGTTTTTTTAGTTTTTGAGGTATCTTTTCATTCTAAAGCTCATCGAAATCGGACTATCCATTCGAGGATTATAAGGTTTCACTAACACACATACCTACTCACCGACAGATAGACATTTTTAAAAACCACTTTTTTGGGTTCCAAAACATATTTCTGGAATTCGAATTTAATACTAAAATTATAGGAAAGCAAAGAAGTTTAGGGCTCAGCTAGTTTTTCGTAAATGCGAGTTGGTAGACGCAGCAGTTTGTTTGTTTGTTATTTTTGTTAATTTTTAGCCTATTTTGAAATGCGAGCGAAAATTATCGATAGACGATAAATATAATCAACTCGGTTCATTTTATTTTATAGCTGCAAGTAAACCTGAGATGGCTGTATTTATTTTAGAAATTTGATAGATTACTTTTAATGTAAATTTGTTATACAGTTGCATTATGGCCGGAGGTACTTTATTTCTTACCTCGAATAAACAAACGAAAATTTTTCAATTTAAACATGTTCAATTTATAAAAATTTTATTACAGTAAATTGAAGACATTTTTTTCCGACCCGCCAGAATTAAAATAAACCATAAATAACCAAGTTACACCAACTGTAGTGACTGCAATATAAGCATTCACTGGAAACAATGAATAAACTGGTAGAGATGTAAGGGCTGGTCATCGTGTTATGGTGATAAATTTTGTCGAGATGAAAGAGTTCGTTGTCGTGTTATCTTGAGACAGTTATGGATTTAATATATAGATAGATGTGTATATGAATGTATTTGTGAATGTATTCTTGTGATCAAAATTTGTGCCAGAAGATAAGCTTTATCTTTTGTTCGTTTATACAAAACACATTAGTAGAGATCTTATTTTTGGGCGACTAAAGAGGGTGGTAGATAAATGCAATTTTGAGCTTGCGCTCAAAATTTCGACGATAAGCTTAATTTCAAATTTTGCATAAACAAGTATAGGATGGGTAAAAACAAATTCAATTTAACTGAGCGATGCAATTTCAAAATATAACAAACGCATAATATAAACACATCTAAATTAACATTCACTCGCCAAGGTTTTGAACAGATTCGGTCGATACAGCCAGGTTGGATTTCTGGAAAAAGCTCCGTGCAAACCTACTCAATTTACGTACTGTTCGTAAACGTGTTGCTTTTAGACCATTAAACATTCAGCATTCAAAATATCACCATTATTATAATAAAAATCTAGTAAACATATACATTACTACGCTAGAAAAAACGATCAATATGTATAACTTGCTGGGGAGGTATTTCTTCTCGTGGAATTCTCACGTAGCCTTTACTAGTTACCGCTTTGAGTGTGTTAAACATTATATATAGTGAGTATCTGTATATAAAATACTTAATCACTTTAACAATATCTATTTATTTAAACCTTATACGTATTTCGGCATGTTTACATGCCATTGTCAAAGGTTATATGAAAGTAAACAGTTAGTGTTGTTATAGCAATAGAACTTATCTTGGTAATCGTCTGCAGATGACTTGATTTCTTATTCCAAAATGTCCAGTAGAGGAGAATTTAACAGATCAATTTGCTCATTCATTAACGGTACAGTTTTTAAATGTTTGTGAATTTCAAAAGCTTCTAGTATATCTAATTTACGTTTATCATCACAAAAGTGTAAACATTTTATGGTGTTGTTAGATGTCATTGAATGATTTTGTTCTAGTAAGTGTTTAGCGTAATTGGATTTATGTGGGTGTTTGTATTTGTAACAACGTACGTGTTCTTTATACCTAATATCAAAATTTCTAATTGTCTGGCCTATATAAACCGAATTACAATGCGAACAATTTAATTTGTAAATGCCTGATTTTAACAAATAGTCTGTTTTTGATTTTGCATTAAACAAAGTATTTAAGATGTTCCTAGTTGTTTTAAAGCTTACTTTATATTTATTTGTTTTGTTTATAATTTTAGCAATTTTTTCTGATTTCTCACCAAAATATGGGATCGAAGCATATTTAATTGTATCGAACGAAGTTAGGATATTCGGATAAATTTTTTGAATGGCTAATTTATAATCTTTTTCTTTAATTAATGTATCAATAAGTTTAGTATTATAACCATTACTGTATGCAATTTGTTTGATAATTGAAATTTCTCTATTATAATTAATTTCATCTAAAGGGACCGTCAAAGCCCTATGTATCAGGGACCTGTATGCTGCTAATTTATGTTTTATGGTGACAAGAATCGTGTGGTATTGTAATGTCTGTTTGTGTAGGTTTTCTATAAACTGAGTACTCAAATTTATTAGTTGAATTAATTTTTATGTTTAAATCTAAAAAGTTAATGGACTTAAACATAAAAATTAATTCAACTAATAAATCTGAGTACTCAGTTTATAGAAAACCTACACAAACAGACATTACAATACCACACGATTCTTGTCACCATAAAACACATAAATTAGCAGCATACAGGTCCTTGATACATAGGGCTTTGACGGTCCCTTTAGATGAAAGTAATTATAATAGAGAAATTTCAATTATCAAACAAATTGCATACAGTAATGGTTATAATACTAAACTTATTGATACATTAATTAAAGAAGAAGATTATAAATTAGCCATTCAAAAAATTTATCCGAATATCCTAACTTCGTTCGATACAATTAAATATGCTTCGATCCCATATTTTGGTGACAAATCAGAAAAAATTGCTATAATTATAAACAAAACGAATAAATATAAAGTAAGCTTTAAAACAACTAGAAACATCTTAAACACTTTGTTTAATGCAAAATCAAAAACAGACTATTTGTTAAAATCAGGCATTTACAAATTAAATTGTTCGCATTGTAATTCGGTTTATATAGGCCAGACAATTAGACATTTTGATATTAGGTATAAAGAACACGTACGTTGTTACAAATACAAACACCCACATAAATCCAATTACGCTAAACACTTACTAGAACAAAATCATTCAATGACATCTAACAACACCATAAAATGTTTACACTTTTGTGATGATAAACGTAAATTAGATATACTAGAAGCTTTTGAAATTCACAAACATTTAAAAACTGTGCCGTTAATGAATGAGCAAATTGATCTGTTAAATTCTCCTCTACTGGACATTTTGGAATAAGAAATCAAGTCATCTGCAGACGATTACCAAGATAAGTTCTATTGCTATAACAACACTAACTGTTTACTTTCATATAACCTTTGACAATGGCATGTAAACATGCCGAAATACGTATAAGGTTTAAATAAATAGATATTGTTAAAGTGATTAAGTATTTTATATACAGATACTCATTAAATATGGACTTTAACGAAGTAAAGCTGGAATTGATAAATAAAATTATATATAGTGCACTAACTCGATGTAACCAGAAACTTGTAAGAAACGAATAGAACCCTTATCTCGCCGGATACCAGTTAACCGATTGTTAAACTGTCCATTTCAATGTGCTCATAATTCGGGATCCGTCTTTCTCGAAAGACGTGAACAATATGAATTTGTGGAAAATGGGCATTCCGTGCCACTCCAAGATATATTTTCCGGGAACACTGGCTTATACTCTTTCAACTAACCAGGTCGAGAATCCTCAATAACTCTACGTATAAATACTAGGTCCCAAGAATAGAGCTAGCTGTCTCAACGGTCCTTATCCACCCTTATGGGTGCCCATCAACAACAATCAAGAAGAACATTTAACATTAATAATCACATTGATTTTATTGTCATTGGTATTAGGTCAATTTTAGGGTTACTTTGTGCAGCTGATTCCGAATTTGCTATCAGTTTTATTAGATTGGCTCTAGTTTTTGAGATAATGCTCCCTTTTAGAAAGTGCGAAACAAAAAAACAAGGAAAACCCAAAATTAAAAGTGTATTAAATAAATCTCAAATTATACAAAATAAAATGAACGGAATATTAAAAAGTATTACATTATTTGTTCAGAATTAAAAATGATACCATAAATCACTCCTAATGCTCGGTAAAACGCCGTTTGTATGACTTTCTTTTGTGTTGGTCTTCAGGACAATCACGTAGGAGGCTCCAGTAATAGTCTGCCATCATGTGTCTATCCCATGTGCCTTGATACCTTTCCTTCGTAGTCTTTATGTCCTGGTGAAACCGCTACACTTGTTCCTCACTAAAATCACCCAGGTTTTTCGGAAATCTGTCTAAGTGGCTATGGAGAAAGTGTACTTTAATGCTCATATTAGCACCTAATTTCTTAAAATTACCGAGCATATTTTGCACTAGTTCTTCATAATTCTCTGCTGTATGGTTACCCAAGAAGTTCTTAACAACTGAGAGAAAACAGCACCACACAGAAGCTCCAACATCAGTCATAAATGTTATGAAATGCGAATCGTTAATGAGTTTGCGAATTTGAGGACCATCAAAAATTCCTGCCTTTGATTTTTCCATAGTTAGTTTAGGGAACGATGTACAAATGTATTTAAAGCATTTCCCGCTTTTATCTAAGGCTTTCACAAATTGTTTCATGAGTCCTAGCTTTATATGGAGTGGTGGGAGAATGATATTATCTCTGTCAAGCAATGGCTCGTTCACGATGTTCGCTGTACCTATAGTCAAATTTTCTCTTAGTGGCCATGTCTTCTTCGTCCAATGATCCTACTTTGCTCTACTATCCCATAGACAGATGAAGCAAGGGTACTTCGTGTATCCACTTTGCTGTCCAAGCAAGAAATTCACCATCTTTAAATCAACGCAAACAGACCACTGGTGGTCTTGATAGCGGATCTTCTGCAAAACCATTTTTATGTTTTCATATTCTTCTTTAAGTTTCGTTGAGTGGCCAATTGGAATGGATGTATAGCGATTTCCGTTGTGCAGTAGAACACATTTCAAGCTTCTTTTAGAACTGCCAATAAAAAGCCGCCATTCTTTTGGTTGATATTTAGGCAAACCCATTTCTAAAAGAAGTCCTGGAATGTCATTGCAATAAACAAGCTCTTCATTTTCGCTGAAGTACGGGAGAATTGCCTGCTCTCTTGTTCTTCTGTAAGTTGTTATTGTAACTTTTGGCTTTAGACAGTTTTTTTCTTTTGATCTGGATGCTAGAAGTTCAGACGCTTGTTTTGACAGATTTAGATCCCGTACCAAATCATTTAGCTCGTCTTGAGAAAACTGTTGTGGTGTTGATAAGCTCCTATCATATTCACTTTCACTAGAATACTGTGTGGTGGGCTGTGAGTCCGGCAGTACTTCGACATCTGACAACGGAAGCTCGGATTGTGAGGTAAAAACTGGAATAGGAATTGTTTCGCTGTGTGGTAAAGGTCGCCTGGCTGACTCCAAATTATGATATTTCTACGTACGTTTCTTGTAGCGGTTAAAGCCTTTCACAATCACAACACAAAAATAACAATCGTCTTGATGGTTTTTCGGTTCTGTCCACACCATAGGGACACCAAAGTTTAAGCTACTTCTCTCTCCTTTTGTCCATTGTCGTAGAGACACTACACAGGTTTTACAAACGTTATGGGGAACCTAAGGTTTGTCTTGCTTCCCAATTGGGAAACCAAAATAAGCAAGATATGCTTGTTTTACAAAATTAGTAATATTTTGCCTTTGTTTCTCCACAGTATCATCACCATAAACGTAGCAGAATACGTCTGGATGGTTAAGGCAAGCTCTTCGTGACGAACTCATATCTATGCGAACGCTTAAAATATTTACATTAATATGATGCTTGCAGAAATTAAGTAATATAAAACACGTCTTTCTTTCACGGCTCGCTCTACACAACTAAGTAAATGAGTGCGGTAACGTACATGCAAACTGTTGTGACATGTCGCTACTTGTTACAACGCGTCATAACAAGCGTCTGTCTAGCATAATATAAAAATTACAACGGTCGGATACTAGGCAGACGTCAAGAAAGTGCAGTGTTACTGAGGTAAATTCTAAATTTGAAGGTTATAAATTATCTAAAAAACTAAAGCTAATTCAGTAAAAACAGAAATTGTTTTTAAATTCAGTGCCCCGAAGTACCCTAAAATCACATAAACATCTTCGGCAACGAAAAAATATTTTTTTTTTGTTGGGCTGTCTAATCAACACGTTAACAATTAGTAGTACATCATCAGCAGACAACAGTAATCGCATATCTACACTACACCAATACTTGTATAGCAACAGCCGTATCAAATAATCAATGATATTGAATCAACACAAATTGGTCATTTGCATAACAGAAACACTTTTCGACTAAAACCGTACTTTCTTACGAAACAAACGCATTCCGATGCTCTTAATTTCTGACAGACGCAATCTTTTGTTAAGATTCCGTGTTTCTATCCTTGCACCGATTTATGTTTGTTTTCAACACCCTTAACAGTTTTGCAGTCGGCCAATTAAACTTTTAACACATTCTTAGACATTTATTAAGTAAATTATAAAACTTAATATAATGAAGTACAAAGAGTAAAATATAATAAAATAATTCGTTTTTTAAGGTCTAAGATGTAGGCTAATCCAACTTTTTGGCATACTAGAAGCCCTTTCGGCATGTAAATCTGTAACATTAGTGAGCCAAATAAATAATATTCCTATTCTTATAACGGTGTTGTTATAACTTAGCTATTCCATTGATTATTAGAAATTTTCGTTGAATTGTGTTTGTTTATGGTTAGTTCAGCATGTTTTAAACCGAATACTCACATCGATTTAAAGAAGATATTCACAACAATATGGGGGAGGATGTAAGGCTCATCTTCGTATAAATAAATAAAACTTGTCAAATATCGGAAAAGTTTGTTGAGGTTAAACACATATACAGTTATCTGCAACAATGCGATGTGTGTATTTAGATTATGTTGTTAACCAGCTTGTTTAGTTAAGCCAATAGAATAACAATCTTCGTCATTTGGGTCGGTATTTGCTTAGCGAATTACAAGGAAAATAGGACAGCGTTGAAGTGCGTCTTTCAATGTTCCTATTTTTCTTCCGAACAATTGTATTTTCCGTTCTTGAATCTGCAAGTGCTTCTTGAAAATCAAACGATACCTGCATTTTATTTGTTTCTGAAGTTTCCCTTTTTTAGCGAATGAATACCCGTCAAGGGCAGAATATAAATTTAACAGTAATGTAATGGAGCAGAATACAAATTGTAAAACCGCAAAACTTCAGGAAAAATACACGGTATAAATCTTGTCTTTGTCAAGGACGACAAACTTGGGTATGAAAAATATACATATACGCGACTCTCCATTTTAAATTGTCGCATTAAACCGCTTACTTTAAAATTCATATTTTAGGCGAATATTTAAGTTTATTTATAAATTGTACAGTTTTTAAATGTTTGTGAATTTCAAAAGCTTCCAGCATATCTAATTTACGTTTATCATCTCACAAGTGTAAACATTTTACAGTGTTATTAGATGTCATTGAATGATTGTGTTCTAGTAAGTGTTTAGCGTAATTTGATTTATGGGGGTGTTTGTATTTGTAACAACGTACGTGTTCTTTATACCTAATATCAAAATTTCTAATTGTCTGGCCTATATCAAACGAATTGCAATGAGAGCAATTTAATTTGTAAATGCCTGATTTTAGCAAATCATTTGTTTTTGATTTTGCATTAAACAACAAATATTTTTAGTTGTTTTAAAACGTACTTTATATTTATTTGTTTTGTTTATAATTTTAGCAATTTTTTCTTTTTTGTCACCAAGATATGGGATCGTAGCATATTTAATTGTATCGAATGAAGTTTGGGTATTTCTGATAAATTAAATATGCTTCCATCCCATATTTTGATGACGAAAAAATTGCTAAAATTATGTCATTCATTTGAGTTATGTAATGAAGTTCATTATCTCACTAGTGAGATAATAGATTCATTACCTAGCTCATTTTATTTACACAAACAAAACTGAAGCTTTGTTTATAAGAAACCTGGCTAGTTGCCATAGTATTGAACAAATCGAATCTATCTCGTTCCTTTGATTTGAAAAGTGACTTGACATTTGCAAATAAATTAATCCGAAATGTCAAATATCATTTCAAGCAAAACAATTCGATTTTTAACGAATTTTGAGCATTTATAGATAAAGGTTTGTATGTCACACGTGAGATAATGCATTATTCTGGCACTCGTTTGATTACACGACTTGGTGTACGACCTCGTCGTGCAATTTTCAGTCTCGTGTTATAATAACGCCTTTATCCCACTAGTAACATAAATAACTAGTATGTACCTATAATCAATGAATATTTAAGTGCATAATTTCGAGTTATACACAGTTCTTGATTGAAGTCTATTTTTAAATAAATCTTTTAAGTATATGCAGTTTGCTAAAATCTTAACATTTATCTACATTTTTAAAAAGGAGGAAATCGTTCCATTAAATCTCACAGGAAAAGCCTAAAACATTTGAAAAACACTAAACTGACTGTGATAATAAAACGATTAATGGATCAAGGTATTTAATTGTAAAAAAAATAATTATAATTGTCCTGTAAATTAATTTAATTACTAATGTTTGCAAAACAAAATTCTTATTGAATTTAAGGCTATTTAGAAGATGTGTTACACCATAATTAATTCTTTACAAATGCGATATTACATTTATGCTATGTTGTACGGTCTAGTACACCATGTATGTTGTATAATGTATATGTTACGCGGTTCGATAAAACATAGAAATCGCTCAGTGAGCAAAAACTCCGCCGCAACTCGTTGTGAATGCACTTGAACGACTAAATATCGATATTAGATATATTTAATTGTCAGATTATTAGTTTCCCCGTCGTGCGTTCATGATTGCCCTCCAATAGCTCGCGCCTTTACAGGCGTGACCATTTAAGTATAAACATCCCAGAGAGCATAACCAGTAGCATTTCACCATGGCCACAATAAAAAAATTAATAAAAATCCATGTCGCGTTGTCGCTGTTTTCCCCCGCTGATTTAGCGATTTCGGTGTTTGGGCAGAACATATACATTTATATCTATATTACTTTTAAGAAAATTTGCATTTGCTAATGAAGGAGCTATAAAAATCTTTAACGAGAAAAAGTTTTAATTGTACACACTGAACTGATTAAATTTGTTAAATATTTTATCCGTTTAACTGGGGTAATTACATTTGCCTTTGCTATCTGTTTCTGATGCTCGCTTCGTGTTTATCGAAGCGCATATAAATTTATTACTAAAGTCGTAGCCGATTTAAATTCAAAATTGTGCAGTTTCTGAAACGAGTTTAGCTGTAAAACCTATACGTTCGCCACTAGTCTAAAATCCACCGCCCTGCGGAAAGCACCAGGGCAACCCTTCAACTCATAACGTTTACGTACAATTTAACCGGCGAATTGGCAGATAGAGCTTCGTTCGAGTCACTGCACAAAATCATGTTGGATAACCAATTCTGCCCGGAATATCTTGTTTAACAATTCTGGAACACCTGGGGTTGAATTTTAAGAATTATGCGGGAATTCGGGAGTTGATCTCATTAGCAGGGTAGGTATCTTAGGATCGGGAATATCCTTTGAAAGCCCATAAAAAATTCAGGGATGCTAATCACGCTTGGCTCGTTCAGTTTTCTGTATAATGAGTAAAAATCCCGAAGGCAAATTTTTGCGTTTATCGTTAATGTAAATTCTAATACAGACAGATACTCGGAGTGGTGCATGATGACTTAAAATGTATAAAATTCGCTGGTGTAAAATATGTAACGTCTGTATTTTACTGCAAAGTATAATAAAAGTAGCTATGTCGTGAAACGACCTGAAAGGGTTGTTTCTTACCGGATACAACCCTCTCAAATAGTGCAGCAAGTGGCGCATAGATTTTGCGAGGGATACAGGTGTCCAAATGAAGTAGACATCGCTGTTATTACTCTTTTACTGCGTAAATATTCATTTTGTCCTTCACTATTGGCAATTTTCACTACAAAAGTTTATAATTAACGTCGAGTAACAGTAATTGAAATTAACAGAAAGTAAAGAACAATCCTTCTTTTATTAGCTATTTCGTTCCTGCTGAAAAGAGTCAGCCATTTGTGCTAATTCCATTTAGTAGCGTTTATTGCAATGTCGTTTGTAATGTAGCTAATACAATTTCATTATGACTCACGGTACTACAGTATTTCCATTTCATCCAATATAATTTAATTTTATCAAACTATTAAATACGACAAATTAATGTAGGTTGGTAAAAACCCGTTTACTTTAACAGAGCAATGCAATTTTACAATGTAACAGATGCATAACGTAAACACATAAATTAATATTCACTCAGCGAGGTCTTTAACAGATCGGTCGATGCAGCCAGGTCCCATTCTAGAAAATCTCCGTGTGCGGATCTACTCAAGTTACACACTCTTCGTAAATATTTTTCTCTCGGCCACATCAAACACTCGGCACTCAGAATAGCACTAGTGAAAAACACGTAGCTATACATTATAACGTTAACAGAACATGATCAAAGTGTATTACTTACGGAGAAAGTATTTTCCCCGTGGAAATCCCACACAGTCTCTAGTAGTTAATCCTTTGAGTGGATTAGAACATTATTTTCAGAGCACTAACTAGGTGTATCTGAAATCCCGTAAGAGAAGCACACATCGCTTATCACGCCGGATACCGGTTAAGTCAAATCAATGTGCTTACTGTTCGCCATTCAGCCTTCTCGCCGTAAGCCATGAGCCACACAGATTTGAGGGAAATGGGCGTTCCATGCGTTATACGTTCTGGGGAGTACTGGTTAACACTTTAAAGCACTAAGTCGCACTATCAATTAACCGGTTCGAGGAACCTTAAATAGTCCAGCCGAACTATTTACGATTCAAGCATGCAGCTAGCTGTCTCTACGGGCTTTAGCAACTCTCACTTAGGCCCAACAACAATTAAGAAGAACAGTCAACAATATTTATCAACACATCAAAAATTACATAAGTAATACATCATCAATAGTAGTTACTAAGCAATTAAATAAAACCATTCATAAACTTGGCATTTACATACAAGCCACTCTTTTCAACTCAAAACTTTCTACTGCACCCTTGAAGCACATTACTACCGTTGTCTTCAGCACTTTTTTTAATTACTGACCCCGCCCAACCTTTCTTTGCTACCCTTGTTCCCTATTGCTGCCGGGCCATTTTTATTTGCAACACCACCACCAATGGCGTAACTGTTTTGTAGTCCGCCAATTAAACTTTTAACACATTATTATTCATATGTATGTCTATTCAATAAGATTATATAATTTAATATAAAGTACAAGTACAATATAACAAGATAATTCACCTGCCCAAAAAACATGTTCTACACATGTTAGTTTGCTATTTTTCGTAAACTAAATTTAGTTTTAACTTTCTTAAATATACAGAGCGATCAAATAAGACTTTATCGCAGTCGCCTTTGAAACAAGCACGTCATATCGTTGATTAGTTGTAAATCGTGAAGCTATCTTATCATAGTTGTGCGGTTTATTATTTTACCGTAATTGCTCATATTTAACATTTTTACAATTAGCAAGCGAGCCTTGTAAATTATTTTTAATATTAATTTATTTTAATTTTACAAACGTGCATGAGAAATGTCAGCTGTAAACCGTGACCCATTTAACACAAATAATGGAAAAAAATATTAGACGGTTGTTTTTTTAGCGGTAAAGGCGAGGGCTTATGATCTGGTGACCTCAGTTCAAAACCACCTGATAGACCTGCTTTTTTCTTGTTTTATTTAATTTTTTTGACATTTCTTACTACTCTCTTATCTTGCCTCATGTTTATAATTTATTTTAAGTTTTGTCTTGAATTTATTTAAAAAAAATAATTTTCAGTTTAAATTTAAAAATGTTTTATGTTGGTTTGTTAAAACCAATTTTGCAAACCAACGAAATTAAATACCGTTTAGAAATGTAAGTACATAAACGTATGTAAATATTGAATATGTCGTTACGCCGTTGTTTTATACACGCAGCTATTATTCCACAGGCGTTTGTATGTGTTACATTTTTTAATATAAATAATTTTTTTAAATAAATACATCATAAAAATTAAAATAAATTACATAAGGCAAGATGAGATAGTAGTAAGAAATGTCAAGAAATAAATAAAGGGGGTCAGGGGATTTTAATTGGGGTCACCAGGTCACAAGCCATCGCCTTTACCGCTAAACCAAACAAACGTTTAATATTATTTTCCATTATGTGTGTTAAATGGTTCACGGTTAACACTTCACGTTTATCATGCACGTGTGTAAAATAAAAACTATAAATTTTAAAAATAATTTACCATGCTCACTTGCTAATTGTTTCAAAATGTTAAATATGAGCAATTGGGTTAAAATAATAAACCTCCCAACTATGATATTAGCTCCACAACTTGCAAAACTAATCAAAGACATGACGTTCTTGTTTCAAAGACGACTGCGATTAAGTTTTTATTTGATTGCTCTGTACATAGTGTATGGAAAATAGCAATAAGATAAGTGTCTATGATATTACACCGTAAGGCTGTGAGTGGATTATATTTTATAGGGCATTATTCAACAAAAGAAGGTTGAATTATGCGGTTTGTCTGTCTGTCTGCTTATGACAGCAATATAGCAGAAGAGCTTCTGCACCGAAAAATGAAACTTAGATATAAAATTGGTAATTCCACAAGGATGTCGTGCATAGAAATGAGATTGGGTATACACAATGGGGGAGTGGGAGTATTGAAATAATGGATATTCAATCCTATTCTATGACGCTGTAACGGTCGATCGACGCTAGTTAAAAATATCTGATTTACTTCGTTTCTTTATTTAGCTTTTATTTAAGTTGTATTTAATATTTTGAACTGATTGTGTGGTAGGCACGTGGGGAAACATTATTAATAAATATTTAACTATTAAACATTAATAGTATAACAATACAATAAAACACTTGGTATTTGTTTCACAATCTGTTGATTTTTATTCACTCGACTCGAGTTTCAACCATCTCGGTTATCTTCGGGAGTTTACAAATAAAACATTTTTGTAAACTCCTGAAAATAATCGAGATGGTTGAACTTTGAGTCGAGTGAATAAAAATCACCAGATAGTAAAACAAATAGTGTTTTATTTTATTATTATACTAACCAGGACTTTTTATACTTTAAATATTGTTACTCAAGAGCATTTAAGCATTAACGTCTTAGTAAATTGTGATGGTGTGATTGTAAGATTTTGAATAAGATATATACAATCTACTACAAGCGCACGGTACTAGCCATGTGTTCCCCTGTACACTGGAGAGAACCACTACCTTGCACCAATCACGAGCGGACTAAAATGCTAACAAGCCAAGCATACAGCGTCAACTATTTATGCTTTACCTGGGGGTATGTAATGTATTTAGAAACCGAAATTTTGTTTTGAAAAAAAAACTGTTTTTAGGAAAATATTTTTTGGGATTTATGAAAACCAAATCGGAAGGAAAAATTCATCCCCCAAAAAATTGGTGCGAAGGGGAAAAATTAAGTTCCCTAAATTTTACTGCACCGAAGAATTAAGTTATGTCCCTTATTCTACTATCACTCATGAGCAAATTAACCTAAACAGTTTTTTTATCACCCTCTATTTAGTAAACAAAGAAGCATGAATTTTCGATTTTCAAAAATTCATTTAACACAGATGAATTATCAGACTGGGGCAGAAAGTAAATTATAGCTCATCCTTAGCTCTATTAGACTATAAAATTTAACATAGATCGTGTGGCAAATTTTTCAACAACATTTTGTTGAAAAAGTCAAATTTTTGATAATTTTTCACTGCATAGTTTTAGTTGTTTCAAAAGTTCTAGTAGCTTGTAAGATTGTATACTTCTAGGGATCTTCCACTATTAAATTTCATCCCGATCGGATAACTCATTTTTGAGTAAATAGGCATTAAAACCCAATTTATCAAACACAGAGAAATGAGCAGTCTAACCCAAACCAATTTGTAGATCATCTTCAGTTCTATATGCGTACAAAATTAAAAAAAAAGTGTAGTCAGTTTTTAACCATATTTTGTTTTAAATTACCGAAATTTAGAAGTGTTTTTCACTTCATAACGTTTAACTTTTCAAAATATTTGTGCACAGTAACATCGTGTCTTTATAGGGCGATTACCATTAAAAAATTGAACCCCATATGTCAACTTGTTTGGCGCTAAAGTCAAAATAATCCTTCGGTAACTGCGACGAAACAGCCCAAAACGGCGGGCCTGGAAGCGTTACTTGCACAACAAGCTAAATCTGGTTTATTGAATGCTAAGATGAGAAGATTAGTAGTTTCACAAGCATTAACCCTTGGGCAAATGCAGTCAATCAACTCTAGCAATAGAGGTTGGACACCGTGCTCACATAAAATATTACCCAGATTACTGATACTAAGTGAGGTCGAGATGACCTTGGAACCCCTACACTTTAAAGATTATATGCGTATTTTAAGAACATAAATATTAATATGCGCCATTGCAGAATCATTAAACGGCGTTTTGAGGTGACCTCAAGATGACTTTGAAAGTGAAACCAAACTTTTAAGGTCGCACGCCTGTTTTAAGACCAGGACAATATTATTAGCTGTCAGTGCGTAGTTATTGAGTGGGCAACTTAAATGGCCTTGGAATGACCTTCAGTTAGGCTGTTCAAGGTCATATGCTTATTTTAATTTTAAAACCACGCCAAACAGTAGGTGTCAATACCTACAAAGTTATTAGAACGACAGTTTATACTGAAAACAAATTTGCATTTTCAAGTCTATAAACAACGATCAAATAAAACCTTAATCCTGGTCGCCTATGAAACAAGCACAACAAGCAGTTTGCAAATCGTGCAGATATTATCATTGTTACGCGGTTTATTATTCTACCGTAATTGTTCATATTTAACATTTTCAAACAAGCAAGTGAGCATCTTAACTTATTTTTTATATTTATTGTTTTTATGTTACAAACATGCATGATAAATGTCAGTTGGCAACTCCATTTAACTCACATAATGTATAAAAAAATTAAACGACATGTTAGTTTCGCCTGGGCTTGTAATCCGAGGCAGACCTGGTTTTATCTTAATTTGTTCTTTATTTATTTCTTGACATGTCTGACTGCTACCTCTATGCCTATAATTAATTTTGATTTTTGTCTTTGTTTTATTTAAAAAAGAAGTAACTTGAACTATGTTTTTATTTAATTTTAATTTAATACACTAAACAGTCAAAAGCACATGAGTAAACAATTGAAATTCACAATAAATGGTGAAAAAAATGCTGTGTTTGTAGGCATAAACGAACTCTGTTTTTCATGAATTGGGTCTAATTTTTAATATAACGAATATTAACAATAACTTACAACGTTTACTTGCTAATTGTTAAAAATGTTAAATGTGAGCAATTACGGTAAAATAATAAACCGAGCAACTATGACAATAGCTTTAGATTTGCAAACTAATCATCGACATGCCGCGCTTATTTCATATGCGACTGCAATTTAGTTTATATTTGATTGTTCTGTATATTATGTCGCAAGCTATAAAAGCATTAGGGCATAGTGATTCCAGGAACAAATGTTCGTAACGCTGAGTGGATCTTAAAATTTGCGTTTTCAAGGTATATTTAAGTTGTAGGCATTTGCATGTTCAAGGTCATATGTGTATTTTAAAACCGACAAAAAGATTATTACTTGCGATTGTGTGATGGAGAAAACACCATTTTGGGTGACTTTATGATGACCTCCGTGTTTGGTTTTCAAGGTCACAAATTTATTTTGATACTAGAAAATGAAATTACCTTCGGTCGACCTTGAAACATGTGTTATTAAATAAATACGCTTATTTCGAGACAGAAAATTTTATCATGTGTTGGTATGAAGAAAATTCGATTTGTAGTTACCTAATAGCTTGAGATGGGTGATGCGGGATTTTTTAATACAAATAGTACAAATCATTGCATGGCAAACCTAAAGGAGATTATAAAGTCATGAAATATGCGATTTCAAAGCCTTTCAGCTGGTTCGAGGTCATTCAAATGTAAATTGACCGATAGAATAGTAATTGAATGTATATGCTACAGTAGTTCTAAATAGACAGCAATAGGCTGGGACTTTTTAAAAAATTGCAATATAAACAAAAAATGTTTTAATTTCTTATAGTAATTGTGTTAAATTGTCAATAAGTGTCTTCGAAAAGTTCATATGTTATAGCAAACTTCAATAAGGTGACGGTTGGAATTGTTCCCACTTTGCTGCCTACTTTGTAAGGTTTCAGTTGAGAGTGAAGTGTTAGATAATCGATTACCTTGCTTTGAAATTGGAGTTTCCTTGTGTTCATTCGGTTTAACAGGAAAATGAATGATTTTGATGCTGATCTAAATTCATATGCGCATTTGCTTTATAACTGAACACAGCTTTTTTTTTTTCAAAAATAAAGATTTTCTCTTAAATATTCACGATTCTGCGTTCAAAAACATAAAAATTTAAAGGTTTTTCTAAAATTGTTTCAGTAAATTCCCAATTAACAGTTGATTCTTTATTTTACTGCCCCTGATTGTATTTCAATCCTAATATAACGTGTAGTGATTATATCCAATTTAACCGCCCAGGATACGTCGATTCAGATTACCCTCTTGGCCCTGACCTATTAAACGTGATCAGTAATGCGACTTGCGAGTGGCAGGGTTGAAGGGTCGTAAAGATTCCTTTAACATTTTTAAGATAAAGAACTAAGAAATACATGGGGAAGTAGAAAGTAGCAGCAAGCAAACTTCTAAGCCTGAGCTTAATACCTTATACGTAACCATGTAACGCGCAAAAGTGCACATCCAGCTTTAACCTGTTAAGCTTCTCAGCAGATAAAGGGCGAAACATTCACGTAGAGCTCAACTGGGTAACGCAGATTAAAAGCTGAAATGCTCCATGAAAAACTTTAAACACATTTTCAGTTTTATTGGAAAGTCAATATGTAGGGATTTAACAAATCATCTGCATTTTCTAAAACGGTAAAAAAGTTTGCGCGTTATTTAGTGAGGTGTGAACAAAGCGGGACTGCTTTGCATTCTTTCGCCGCTGGTAGATTTGTCACTTCGACAGCTTTCTGCACTAGCTTTTTTAATTTTCTTCTATTTTAAATGGAAGCTAGGACAAAGACTACCGAGACAATTTTTTAGATTTTGTGTAAAATTCAGGAAATCACTCTCTTCAACGAACCGGAATACAGCTTTTTCTAATTTTATCGCACTGTAGATGCGGGTGTCCCTTTTAAAAGCCGAGCAAAAGAGTATTTTCCTGATTTTCTGTGAAATCCGGAAATTTGCCATTTCTACGTTTTGTTGAGTTTTATAGGAACATGATTTTGACGCGTTCCCTTATCTAGCTCTTCCTTTCATTTTTCTGCGAATTGTTTGGAAAATTTTATGTTTGGTTGTGTTTTCTTAAAAAAGTCAACATTTTGTATTTTCCGCCACAGGTTAATAAAAAAAATATTTTAATTGTTCAATTTATAATTAATTGAGAACAGGAAAATTCACTATTAAAGTAGGAGAACTTGTTAATGTGTTTCTAATTTTATGAAGTTGTTCAGAAACTGTTTTAATGTTTTGTAGAGAAATCTATAGTAAATCCCTAACTGTCTCACCATAACACGACAACGGCCTCTTGCATCTCGACAAAATTTATTACCATAACACGATGTTGGACATCTTAACGCAGTTTGTTGATTGTTATTGGCAAGTGTTTATGTTACAGTCACTGCTCTTGGTATAATATGCTTATTTGAATTCTGGCGGGTTGGAAAAAATGAATAGTAAACATCTTTCGTTCAGTGTAGTTATCGCGCTAAAATGAGAATCTGGCATAGCGCATTGTATATATTTTATTTATAAGTTCGAGCTTTACTTCGTTGAAGTTCATTTTATATAGTTTATAGACGATGAATATAGTAAAACCATTGTACACAGAATATTATTACGATTTTATTAGAAACAGTATTCATTACTGTGGCTGGGATTTTTAGCCATTAAAAATCTGTCGGACAAAAACAATCTTGGCTCATAAATTTATAAAGGGGGGCTCCAGTTACAGTAACATACGTACACATTTACGTTACAATAATTAAACAATCGCAAATTAATTTAGAAAACTTGCAAAGAATACTCTCATAAAAAAATGGTAGCAAACTTATTGAAAGAGATGTAATGATATAATTGATACATTCCGTAGAACAAAAATAACCTTTGTCGAGGTGTAAGGCACGTTACGGAGGTCACTAAAAGTGGTGACAGGGGAAGGAATTCGGATTAAATATGTAGATATAAACTACGGCTTCAATCTGCAGCCTGCAACGCTACCTATTCCATTAGCTGATGTATTATTAAATAAACAAAATAAGAAAAAAAAATCGAGGAGCATAACCCGCAGGTTGCACTAATATTTTTTAAAAATTTTTAATTCGATTAATTTTGTTGTCAGTTATACATCTAAGAAGCCTTGTTTCACGCTGCAAAACTTTTTATGTCAAACGGAACTTACTATAATTAAAAGTAAACTCCAGAAATTAAGAAATTATATTGCTAATAAAATAAAAAACTTAAAAAAATCTGTTTATCAACTTTCATTGAAAATTAAGCGGTTTGGTTAGCAATTTTAAAAGTAAAAAAAGCTAACAATTTATCTATCTATATATCAAATCCGGATTCCTTTGAGCTGTCTCAACTTGAGAGCAATACGCTGCAACCGAGATGTTGCCAATTAAAAGCGTAGAGCGTAGCCCACGAGTTCAGCTAGTTAAAATTAAATATTCGTTACATTTATGGATTTGTGCAAATTCTATTACCTCTTATACGTTTTCGCCTGTATTGCTACATGCGGTTTTATGATAATTACTCAGGCACATCTTGTCACCGAACTATGGAAATTGTACTAATCGTTTTCTTTACACTATTAAAGTTTGTGAAGTAAAAATTATAAATTAGGAATTTGTAGAGTGGTAAAACCAATTTACTATAACAAAGCAATGCAATTTTAAAATATAGGGGACGCATAACGTACACACATAAATTAATAATCACTTACTGAAGATCTTCAACAGTTTGGCCGATGCAGCTAGATATCATTCTCGGAAAAACTCCGTGCAGCCTTATACAAGTTACCGCCTTTTGTAAATATGTTGCTCGCGGACACAAACAATGTTCAGCATTCAGACTATCACCAGTATCAACATACAAATCAAGGAGGTATACGATACATTACTACGCTAGCAAAACATGATCAAAATATATTAAATTTACTTAGCATCTGTTAGCTCACTATTTGAGTCCGCTATAACATGTTATCTGAGCTCTAATTTGATCTTTACAAAAACCTGTAGGACGCTTTTTATACTGGTATTCTAGTTAACCAATTGCTAACCCGATCAATGGATATTGCATCTATATCAGTGTGCTCACCATTCGAGATCCGCCCCTCCCACAAGATATGAGCCACATAGACTTGTGGGAAATGAGCATCCTTTGTCACTCCAGAATGTACGCTTTGGTGATCACTAGTTAATACTATTTATTACAATAGCTCACATTGTTAATTAACCAGATCTAGGAACTTTAAATAGTCCAGCATCCAAGCATACAGCTTGACCCAACAACAATAACGACCGAGACGAATCATCAACAATAATAATAATTAACACATCTGCAATAATTCCATAAATAATAAATCATCAACAGTAGTCACAGCACCACTCTTTTTTATTTACCACCACCTTTATACAGGTGCCAACAGATGTCATCACTTACCAACACTTGTCAAGTCAAACCGCTATCTTACCGTTAAGCACATTCCGTCTTCGGCTCTTTCGTAGTTGTCAGTATTACAATTTACTTTTGGCTTAAACCGCGTCGTCATTTGGGAATTACACCCAGCATAATCAGGTAAGGACCGACCTGTAGCTTGTCTGCCTTTACAAGCATTTGTTCTAAAAGTTTGAGCCATATTTGTTCATGGGCTCTGCCTGCCTAAACAGGGCCGGGTGCTTACATTATTTAAATCTTGGGGCGGACAAGAACTTGATCTTAATGAATTTTGTTTGCCAGGACAAGAATACTTAATCGGCTTATGCCTGTTAGCTGTTTGTGGACCCATACAAACTAACGCCTTGCAAGACATTGCAGCTTGCATCTTCAGAGTAAATACAGCACTTAATTCAAATTCGGAAAGCGGAGATATTTGAATCCCTTTGAACCAGTCGGGCAAAACGGCGGAGTTCTGGTTGGCTATCACCGTTGGGCGAAAACGGGTCCAGTGGAGTCAGAGAATACACACATGCTTTAGCAAGATACTTAGCCACTAAGCTTCGCCCCCTTAGTGGCAATACAGAATTTTACATAAGGGATTCCTGTGACTTTGTCCACAAGATCAAAAGCTTACGGCTGTGTGAAGGAGACATTGTAGTCAGTTTCGACGTAGTTTCGCTTTTCACAAAAGTACCGGTAGATGGTGTGCTAGAGATCCTAAGAGATAAACTACCTTTATATCTAATCCAATTAGTAGAAATTTGTTTGAAAAACACGTTTTTCAATTGGAATGGCAACTTGTATGAACAGGTTGGAGAAGCGGCTATGGGTTTATTGCTATCACCTGTTATTGCAAATATGTATATGTATATGGAAGACTTTGAAACCAAAGCTTTGGCAGCAGCTGATCTTAAGCCTAAATCCTGGTTCAGATATGTAGACTATGCTTTCGTCATTTGGTCTCACGGGCGCCAAGCACTAGAACAAATTCTAGAACACCTAAACTCCATTCATAATAATATCCAATTCACAATAGAAGTATAGAAAAATGGCAGTGTTCCATTCTTAGACGTACATGTTACACGTAAACCAGATGGTAGCCTTGGTCACACAGTTTACAGGAAGAAAACACATGCAGGTATTTAAATGCAAACTCGCATCACCACCCGATGCAAAAAAGCCACTGTGCTAAAAACTCTAACAACTAAAGCAGTCCGAATCTTAGATGCAGAACACCTACAACAAGAGAAAACTCATCTCTTGATGTCGTTACAACAAAACGGTTATACAGCCACCGAAATTCACAGAGCAATCCGCAATGCGGAACAGCCTAATGCTAAGGACGAACTGACACCTCCGGAAGGCTTAGCTTTTTTACCTTACAGTAAAGGCATTACTGATAAGATAGGGCATATTCTTAGAAGGTACAGCATAAAGACGGTCTTTAGGACTACTGAAACTCTGGGAAACGGTTTCAGATCCACAGAGGATCAAACATCGAATTTAAAATCATACTGGTTTACCTTGGCATAAGATGGATTTTGACAGTGCTCGAGCACTTGCCAGAGTACCTTATTACTTCCCTCGTATCATTTGCAATTGAAATTGAGAAAGAACTTAACAACATAAACAGAGAAGATGCTTTTAGACTTGGTAAAGCTTGGACTCCAGTAGTTTATCCTCTAAGGACTTGTAAGCATCATCGATCTTACGATCACGCTCCACCGGATTCGTTTTCGCCCAACGGTGACAGCCAACCAGAACTCCACCGTTCTGCCCAACTGCCTCAAAGAGGTTTAAATATCTTCGCATCTCGGATTTGAATTCAGTGTTCTATTCACTCTGAAGATGCAAGCTACAATGTCTTGCGAAACGTTAGTTTGTATGGGTTCACAAACAGGTAACAGACATAGGCCGATTAAGTATTATTGTCCTGGCAAACAAAATACATTAAGATCAAATCCTTGTCCGCCCCAAGGTTTAAATAACTAAGCACAAGGTCCTGTTTAGGCAGGCAGTGGCTACGAACAAATATTGCTCAAACTTCTAGAGCAAATGCTTGTAAAGGCAGACAAGCTACATGTCGGTTCTTACCTGATGATGCTGGCTGTAATCCCCAAATGACGACGCGGTCTAAGCCGAAAGTAAATTGCAAAATTGACAGTACGAGCAACCGCAAAGCCTCAAAGAATATATTATTCGTAGTTACTGACCTAATCTTCCATCTTTATTTTGAACGTCCTCACACTGGACCGTAACAGTTTTGTAATCAGCTATTTAAACTTTTAACACATTTTTAGCCATAATGCAAATTCAATATTATTACAATCTTTACTCTAAAGCTGGGTACACATGAGCACGCGCATGCGTTTGTGCTCAGGTTATGTGCGAAAACCTTCGTTTGGTGACATCTGTGTGTGCTCAGACTATTCCGAATAAACACGGCAGTGGTAAAATGAGTTCGAGCAATGCGGTTGCAAGTGCTGCATTTATACTAATGCACAGTTTAAATAATAAGAAGAAAAAAGAAAAGAAATGAAAGGCGTTGGTCGGTGACACGGCTTTATCAAAGCAGGTAAAGGGCAATAACCGGTCAGGCGTCCACACTGAGCACTCATGAACAAATCATTTCCTTTGAGCACGTCAAGAAAACCGACAAGCGGTGGCTCGCATTCGCATTCGTGCGTTGGTGCGCGCGCGCCGTTACCCACAAGGCGAGCATCCTGAGCAAGACGTCCACATTTGAGTATTCGTGCGAGCTTAGCCTATGCGTGCTCATATGTGTACGCAGCTTTATAAAGTATAAAGAGTATAATATAATAACGTAATTTGCCTCCGCAGAAAAAAAACGCATCGTACAAATGGATGTTTCTTTATCAATCGTGATATTAATTTTAAAATGAAATTGTGTTTTATTTTCATTTTTATATCTACTGAGGAAAGTAGAAATGTTACCGGGATATCTTATTAAGTTATTAAATTCATCATTGTATGATAAAGTTATATAATATTTGATATATTCTTTTTGTTACTCAAAGAAAGAGTTTTAGACGTTATTTCATATTCAAAAACAGTTAGGAGTTTTGTTGAGAATTTAAAGAAGCTTCCTTTTTCTTTCCTGCAGCTGCGTTTATGCATCTTTGAAGTAGTTTGATCGGGGAAAAGTTTGCCAAGAGTGTCATGTTTTGTTTGCGTTTTATTCAGTCTGAATACTTAGGAAGAAACTCAAACCCTCATTTTATTTCAACGTATCATTGAATTAAGTGTTATTTTCCTGCTTTTCAGTCTCGTAAAATTCAGAATTTTAATACCCACTAATTCAGCAATTCCATTTTTATTTGTCACGTATGCATAGACACAGGTACATAGCAAAAGCGCTCGAGTGGGAAACAACAAAAAAAGCGAGAGACGTTTGGGACCTGAAGGTGCGCTGGGCTTACTGAAATTTTTAGGTGCGGTTTTATTTCACTTTAACTTCAAACAAGAATAGATGTGAGAAGTTCGTGTAGCAAACCAAATAACCTGCTTAGAAAGTTAAAGAAAAAACTATAAAGTTGCGAGGATCGGTTACAATTGTTAATTAATAGTAAACAAAGTTTCTGTGGCAAAACGATGTTTCTTGAAGTTTAGAAGAACAGTTTCTAAGCTTTGTTATAAAATACGTGTTTTATCCATCGCAATGATATGAGGTTATACGATTTGAATTTTAGTCGCATTCATAATCTTCTTGAAATTTGTTATGAACAAAATCCCATGATGATGTATCCTAGATATTAGCAATTTAAATTGGATAAGCTTAGGGAGATGAAGTTATTACTCATATCAAATTTGTGTCAGTTGCATGAATATTACCAAAAGATAAGTAAGTTTACATGTAATTAGATATTAAACATGTTCTATCGAGTTCCCACTGTGTTTCTCGAAATGGAGGTAGTAAATGATTAGTTGATGAACAATGAAATGGAAGATATATAGTTTGCAACTTAATTTGTACCAACACGTATTCAATTATGAACTAGCAGATCCCGTGCGCTACGCCTCCCGATATTTTTTTGATACTTTCATACCTCATACCTTCGCACCCGGAAGTAAATCCGCGAAATAAATCGAAACAAAGCCCGGAAAACAGACCTAGAAAAATAACGAACGAAACCATGGAAAAACAGCCCCGTAAAAAATTTTGAAAATGTAAAATCTTCAGGGAAACAAACCCCGTCAGAAAATTCCTTAAAAAGAAACGGAAAAACAATTACTTCAACTTATGACTTCTCGGTTCTAGGTAAGTGCCTTAACGGAGACTTCCAAAATGTTTTTGGAAGTAATTAATACGCACCAAAGAATGCTCTTATTCATATAAATCAGAAATGTAATGATATAATTAATATACATTCCCCCGATATCGCAAGCTTCATAGTTCAACCCTACGTGATTTTAACGTAAAATAGCAGAACTCGTGGGCTACGCTCCTCATTTTAGTTTTTTTTTGTTTTAACGACGTCTTATTAGCAGTCAAGCCGTTAACATAATAAGTAGTCAGTTTGAAATTGCCAGATTGGAAAGTGTCGAGCTGTTAAGCAGACGCGATATGACCTTAGCCGTTGAGTCGTCTATAAACTCTAACAATTTATTTTTTTGTTTACTTCATTTCAACGATCCATAACAATTTCAAGTTTTGGATATTTACAGACATTCAGATGTATTGCAAAATAGTTACTTTTTGATATGATTTGTACGGGATTCGGACATCTCGAATGTATTTTGTGGGTCCATGTCGTCAACTAGGTACACAACGTCCACTTTTCATATTGGCCGCACCGTCTACCAAGCAAAGAGGTCATAAGTCATAACGTCCACTGTGGAGGGGTGGACACAATGTTCACTCATGTCTGGTGGCCACAGCGCCCATCAATCCTGGTTCTCGTAATGTAACTGTCATCTCGCATAGACAGAACGGCCATCGTAAGAGGTCACAGTTCCGGGACTTTGTACGTGGTACGAGCATCAAACGTGAGAGGGCGTTGTGTGAAAAATAATGTTGTAGCCATAAGATTTTACTAAATGAGAAAGCGTTACTTTTCCAGTGCGTTAATTTTATATGCAAAACCTACTAACAAAAAATTATATTTGCTGATATTATTTAAATATTTAAAGCTCATGGTTTTAGTACAAATGTAAGACATTAGAAAACGAAAATATAAAAAAGGATGTTAAGATGAAATTTTAAATTTCCAATTTTTTAAACGTGTGTCAAAATCGAGCACAGTACAACGCCTACCATATATTTTGTTAGTCCGTATGGTCCATCGTGGGCACAACTACCATACGGAAAGTGGTCATAACGCCACCGTGGACACAACGCTCATGTGTGATTGTTATAACGCACACTGGTTCGGGTCCATCTAACTGTCTCCTCGCACACTGTTTTAGTGATGGCTGATAGACACAACCGCCGTCGTGCAATGTGACAGTTACGGGGATCAGAGCTGGCGGGCGTTGTGATTGTGGACACCGGACACATTAATGCGCGTTGTGTCCACGGTGGACGTTATGATCACTTTCCGTGGTAGACGTTGTGTCCACGATGGGCGATATGAACTAAAAATTCATGGTGGGCGTTGTGTCCTGCACCCGATTTTGACATCTGTTTTCAAAATCTATTTAAAATATGTATTTTTATGTTTTTGCTTAGGGGCGTTATGTCTGTACTATAAGAATGAGCTTTAAATATTATTATCAATTATACGATAATTCTTTGTTAGTTGGTTTTGTCTATGGAAACTCATTGGTGATTGATTTAGTAAACTCTTATGCCTCTAACATTATTGTTATACTAAATAACATTTAATTAGTGGCAGTTGGATGCGTTCTGTTTTCTATTGTGACATTTAAACCATTTTTGATTTCAAAGTTTGCTATTCCTATTCACATGCTAGTTTTGTTGCTTCAGCCCACACGGCCATGCCTGAGGAAATTGGAAAGGTAAAATGAACTGTATTAATGTAAGAAGTTATGATTGAGGATTGCAATTATTTGTAAATAGTTTATACATTTCAAATTAGTCGTCTGGTTAGATAAAACTTAGGGAGTATCTTATGTAATTCTGGATTCTGTTTAAGCACCTTCGTGTCAGTGCTGTCTAGGGAGGAAATGGGGCTGAACTGGCTCTACTGCAATTACACAGTAGTTGTATTGTAACAACTTGTACAAGCCGTATTAAAGCCGAGGTTAAAGCCCATAAATGTGCAACGTAGTATGTACCCAACATGTACGTATTATGCATGTACTACGTGTTGTACATGCATATTAATCGTATACAAATTGCGTTGATGAAAATTCATATATTATCGATAATATGAAACGCTAGGCAGTTGAAAGGCAATTTGAATATAAGGCAATCGGCTCAGGCTAAAATTTTGTTTAATCAGGTGCAGTTATCGAATAATTATTGTATTACTACTAGCACAGATAGTATATGTAATAATAATCACGTTTGATTGTGGTATTTACGTTGCTGTTAACTCACCTGTAAGGGTAGGACCGTTGAATTAATTTCTGTAAAAGCATCACTCCTTGATGCTAGCTGTTTTACAGTGGCGTAACATTTGGGCCCGGGGGCAAGATACCTGAACGGCCCTCGGCCCCATCCTCAAAAGAACTTTAATAATAAAGTAATTGATAATAAGAACAATTTTTTCAATAGGAAAAAAATTATTTGCAGTCTAGTAAATTAAAATGAATATATATTAAAGCCGTGTCTAATTAAAATAAACAAATCTTAAATTTTCTGAAGTTAATGTGTCTGGGTCGGTACCAAAAAGTGTGGGTGTTGTGTTATTACTAAATATAATAATCTCACTTCAGTATTTTTCATTGTATAAGTACATACTTATTTACATGGAATTTAAAATGTTTTTTGTTGAATATAAAAATAAAGACTGTCGAAAATCAAAAATTTTTATTGAAAAACTTCGTAATAGAGAAATAACAAAATATAAAAACCCGTGGCTCGTGGCAGGGCCCCTTAAGGCCTCGGGCCCGGGGATCGTTGCCCTCCCCCCTGCCCCATGGTAGTTACGCCACTGCTGTTTTATTTTTTGGTCTGTTTTAGCATTACCCTGAACTCTTAACCTTTCAGTAATAAGAGTAGCGAATCTTCTGAACCATGTACTTTTTTGTTAGTATCGCCGAATGCGAATTTATTATGTCGTATTTAGTTAACTATAATTAAGTCTTAATATTTTAGAAATAGTAGTTCTAAACATTGTTTAACTTTATATTTTTCTAGTAAACCCACGTTGGGTATTATCAATGTAACTGTAACAAAAAAAAAATTTGGAACTTAAAAAACTCACTGGCAGCGAACAAATTCAAGTCCGTAATGAAATAAACACTACCCGTATTGATGGATTTTTCTTCTTGAAGAACATCGCTGCTTGAGGAGGTTTATCAAAAATAATGTGTCATTGTAAGACACAGGCGCTCGTTTTTCAAGGATATAAAAATCTGAGGATTATCTGGTCTGCATCATTTGCCGTCTTTCCTGTACATTTATTTTGTGTATTTCTAAAATTTATCACTTTAAAAATGAAAATGATATTCGTACAAAGCTTTTACGTGCCTGTGCGTAAATTATGAAGCTAAACATTCAATAAAATTCACATTTCGAAAACATTTAAGTAACCAAAATTAAAAATGAGATGCTACCTTGATTTTAATTATTTTAAAACCTTTTTATCGTTGCAATTGTTTTTGTAAAAAAAAAAGAAACTGGTTTGGTTAGACAAAATATCATTTTATCAATTCTGTGCAATTCCCTCTATTAAGTTTATAAAATTTCATAGCTTCGTAATGTAAAAGGTGTCAATATGATCCGTGCGATGAGGAAGTAATATACCAAGGATCTAATCACGGTTAATTGCATGCGTGCTTGCAGAGTAGATTAGATTCAATCGGACTTTTAATAACCACCCTGCAGAGGTTTTCTTTTATTTTTATAGCTATCCATGCATTAATGTCACGGTTTAATTCAATTGAAGTAATGAATAATACGCTTAGAGAAATGTGCTAGCCTGAGGGGTAGATGATAAAATTTTGAATTTATATCCAGGTTTCCTAACTTTATTATTAGTAAGCTCAACATGAATTTTCCATTTCATATTATCATCAATCTTAATGCCCACACATTTGGCTGATGTTATTGTTCATTTACAACTACAATTATACATTTTATTAGCGCAATGAGAGGTAATTTCAAAATAAATGTAACATTCGTTTTCATATTGTGTCGCAGTGATTCTAAATAAGTTTTCAGTCATTTCATGTTAAAACAATATGTCTAAGACTAATAAGATATAAGCCACTAACATGGAAAAATCTAATCACTAATGATGGTTCATCTTTGATTTTAGAATCACAGAAAAAGCACATTTTTCTCTATTGTTTAATAGAAAAAGTTAAACATTTTCCGTTTAAGTCCGACTTAGGTTGAAAACTAGACATTTAATAATACGTGGAAAATGTTTGAGTTATTATTTTGGAAAAAATACTATATTTTTTAAAATGTGCGGAGAGTAAGAACGCGTTAGGTACCAAAAAATGAGCAAAACACTTTGCCTGAACTTTCCTATACTTTTACTTCTTCTATTTTCAAAAGTATTAAATATAATGCCGTAAATCAACACCAGTGGCAGTAATAAACCGAACCTTGTTGATTCGGCTTGCAAATACTTCAATTTCTTAATAAGGGAAAAAACGAATTTTTGATTTTTTGGTTAAAGAATCTTTGGAGGTATAGAAAACCAAAAACGGAAGGAAAATTTGTCTGTCAAAATTTGGGTGGGAAGGGTAAAAATAAGTCCCCTAAGTATTGCTGCAACTAAAAATTTCACTCATGAGCAATTTAGCTTAAGCAAAAATAGTTTAACAACCCCCCTTTAATTAAATAAAGAGGCATAAAGTTCCAATTTAAAAAAATTCATAGTAGGCGTCACAGAGAAATTAGCGGACAGGGATGCAAATCAAATCATACATAGCTCTATGAGTCTACAGAATTAAAAAAAAATCGTATGGCCAGTTTTTGAGCAATATGTTTTTCAACATTTCGAAAGTCAAATATAATTTTTACTTTAGTTTTTAATGTACAAAAAATTGCTGAAAAAGTAACACAGTGTTTACCTAGAGCTACTGCAATACGAAATTTGATCTCGAGCTGTCTACTCGTTTGTGAGTAATTAGGGGCTAATGTCAAAATTTCAAAAAATTGTACGACCGCCATTTCGAAGCTAGGAAGTTTGTTTGCCTTAAGGTCTTCTATCACGTTCCGTTTTCAAATTAATTTAGAACATTGAATTTCTGAAGAAAATGCTCCCAAAATCATGTCTAATTTCCGCTTCCGGTTACCAATTTTTTTAAAGCTTAATTTATCAATGCATTTTTGATGTACCCTTACATTCCGCAGCTTGTGGAAGTCGGACTATCCGTTCGGGAATTATTAGGCGTAATCCACACACGACACACCCACCCGCACACATACATTATTAAACACCACTTTTTTCGGTGCCTGGAGGTCCAAAACAGCCAAAATCTCGAATTTTAAAATTTTTATGTAATCGATATAACTGAAATTACTATGTAATTGTACTATAGCATGTTATGAAAGTCATATTTTGAATTAAATCAGTACTTAGTTATAGCTGTTATTAAAATCAAATATGTTAAGTCAAATTCCCATTGATTAAAACGGCAATATTTGTTTTATTTTGTGTTTGAATTGTTTTCAGTTTTGTTAGTATTATTTTATCGGTGTTGAACTTGATGGACCAAAACAGTAGTGATCTAAACGGCGACCGCATATTTCAAGTGTGTTAGAGATTGATATGTGCTGATATACAAGAGCAGCACGAAACAGTGGAAAACAACTATCAAATGGTACATACTTAATCGCCAGTACAGTTATTCGTAATATTTCACCGTGCGAATGAATAGGACGAATAATTATTGTAAATGCCTCAATAGCCTTGTCTTTTGGGATTTGCGCTCAACGTTTATGCATAATATAATGTGTATCTGTGTGTGGGGAAAACTTGTTCGAGGGTAGTTATAAAAAGGGCGTTCTAGAAGCTCGCTGGTGACCTTTATAAAGTCCATTGGCACCGCCAAGCCCAAAAGCTGTCTCAGTATGTATAGTCTCTAAAAGCTTCGGAATCTGTTCATAAAGCGGATGTTAAAGGCAGCGCTGCAATTAGTCGATCTTGCGGTTATTCGATCGAAAACGATCGAACTGAACTAATTGGATTGACCTTTGATGTTCGTCATAACTCATTTATGGCGAAGCGACAGATAAAGTTAATTGCGACAACTTTGTAACAACGGGCAATAACAAGCAGCGTCGATATGAAATAGGCATGGAGATGCGGGAGGAAATAAAGTACTCACCCTTTGTCGGAGTGGCGCAGGTAGGTGTCTGGAGAGCGGTACGTGGCGTGGAGGACTAGGGATGCTGCGCGTGCGGCGTCTCCGTCGATAGGTCCTGGGGGTGCACGAGCAGGAGCAGGGATGCTGCGTTCAGTCGCTTACAAACTCCCGGCGACGGTCGGTGATCGTGTAAGCTGTGCTGAAATCGGCACCTGGTCATCGGCGCCCGCGGTGGATGCCGGCCTCTTGCCATGTCCGCAGGCGAAGATGACCGTAAGGCACCGGCCTCCCCTACCCCTAAACCTATTGCTGATGGACACTGCTCTCCAACTAAGGAACCAGGTACATGCTTTCGCAGTCCCATATCTGGTAGTCCTTAGAACATCCAGTGGTCACGTGAATGACCTTTCTTTTACTTTGTTTAACTTAGAAGAAAATAACTTTTAAAGTCAAAATTTATAAAAAAAAAAACGTATCCATGTCAGAAAAAAAAAGGGACCAATCCCTTTTTTTTCGTGGTAGATTGTCAGATAATATTAAAATTAATCAAGTTATTCTAAGTTTTGCAAAATTCCCGTGGTCTATTAGTAGATATTATTTAATTGGAGAGATTCCAAAGCGAGTTGAAGTGGTTACCGACCACGACGTTGACGAGCATGAGCAAGCGTCGTACGGTGACAAATAGCGTGCTGCAGAGCGCGTGTTGGGTCAGTGGGTTAGACGGCTCCGGGTGCTTGGGATGTGGCGGGAAGCTGTGCCGGAGCTGGCGTATATCGATTCTGCCACCGCCCTGTAAAGCTCCAGCGGCTCCGGCTAACCTACATTCGCTATCCCAGCCCAGCTACCGCTCCCGTCACTCCTGCGCCGATATCGATCTTTGCCATTATCGCCTGTCGCCTACCTGCTTCGCAACTCCATGTGGATCTCTTAATGGCATGGGTACTTTATCATAGGTGCTACCATTCTGAGATCTTCATGTAAAATGCAAGTCACCTCTTTAACGGGCTTTCGAATTGCAGCGGCGCCGCAGAATAAATCCGATTCTTTATGTCCTTTTTGATTTTGGTCCAGCGAATATATAGATATAAATCAACGAGCTTGACATTTTTCGTTCAAGCTGCATCGGTGAATACGACGTGCTTAGCGGTTTAATCGGCTTCTCGTTTTCCAAACAATATATAAAACCGTTACGTTTAAGCTGCGAAGGGGCAATTATACGGAATGGAAACGAGATTTATTTGTATTTCTATATGTTTTGTGAAACACCCAGTTTATAATACATATCCCGAAATGTTCATTAACCTCTTTGTTGTGGCAGCTTTTTAATTTTTCTGCATTCGCCCTTTTTCCCCATCAAAAATGACCGGTTCCCTTTTTGGTTACTTTGCCGGCGGTTGTTTAACCGCATAAACTTTGCAAGATTGAAGTTAATTAGTGTTTCGTCACGCAAATATTATGAAAACTAATACGGCCAGAATATCTTGCGTGCACGCATTTGTTTGCTAACAACGTTAAACTGATCAGATTCGTCTTTCCTACTTAATTAAAACTCCAATTTGAAAATATTATATTGGTGTTAAACGAATTTTCCCACGTAAAACCAGTTTCAAAGTTTACCCATTTTAAACCATAGCTTGTTTGCTATACTCAAGCTTATATCAGATGTACGAAAAAGTTTAGGCTATAAAAGTGCCGCCGAATTTAAGTTTTTTTCCCATCTAAAAATCGTTAAAATTTTATTGCTATTCTTAAAATTTATAAAATGATAAAGGGATGTTTGTCAAAGAACGTTTATTACATGCATCTATAGATCTTTTCTGGTTTTGGACGAAATTCTTCTACAAGTTTCCAGAAGAATTTTTAGAAATTCATGGTCAACAAAACGAAACAATTGTACCTACTACCGAAAACGCCTTTATAAATATTATAGATTAGTCAAGGGCGGCACGCAACATGTACGTGCACGAGATCGAGTCGTATTTAGTAAGGAAAAGGGGGAAATAACCTGGACGCTTTTTCATGATCTACTGAATTTACTAGTTCTCGAAAATACGGAAGTGTAGAAAGGTTATCCTCATTGCTGATTTAACTGATTCAATAAGGGTATTTTCAGTTCGTTTCATGGATTTAGTATCTGAATTTCAAACTTTATTCACTTAAATCTCGGTCTATAAATTTCATTTAGAAAACCACATTTTTGTTTAACAGTTTAAATTTAAATTTCGAGTTTTAAATTTCAAATATTCGGCTTTCCAAATTGTAGCAACCACTTTAGTCGGAAGATTTTAGGTTTGTCTCGCAATTGTAGTTATCTAACTCTGATTTTACCTCAAATTTTAGATTTTGATTTCAAAGTTTTAACTTTAATCTAAAAAACGCAACTTTGTTGCAAAAAATTGAAAATTTTACTTGATGTTAACATTAAGAAAATTTAAGTCCGCATTTTATTGTTACATGGCTTTATTATGGGTATTTCAATCTTTTTCATATTCTATATTTAAGCATATATACAATTCAACATCTAAGGATATATCGCATCAGCAATTTATTTCTTAGGCACCACAAATTCTAAGCTAACAATCTCTAAACATTTCTGGCAACTGCCAGTTTCGAATCTGGAACGTACGGTTCACTAATTCAACGGCTATACTGCTAACCTAATGATGCGCTGCAAACCGGTTTGATATGGTACAGAATATGTAATAAGGTAACCAAAGTACTTTAAAATATACAGCGTCAGATATTAGTGCGATGTTGTTTTCTAACGTCTTTATTACAGCAGTTAAAAAAGATTGATAAAAGAGAATAATTGTTTGTTGTGTTACTGTACATAAACTAAAATTATTGCTCTCTAACGTTTTTTTTTTAATTTAATGGGATAGGATACAACTGTTTTATTTTAATTAGAACACCCTCTATATTATTGCAGTTTTAGATTTAAAAATTTTTCAAAATGTGTAATTTTCAATATTTCTCATAAATTTAATTCAATATATTGAAAATTATTAAAATTTACAAAAAATTACAAAAATTATCAAATTTACAAATTTTTTTTAATTTTTCTTCCATAATTTTTTTAATATTAATTATTTCCAATAATTTTCAGTTTGAATATTTTCATAATTTTCATAAATTTCTAAATGTTAAAAATTTATAAAAATTTCAAAATTTTCTAAATTTCCAAAAATAATTAGATTTTTCAAGTTTTAAAAATTTTCGAAAATTTAAAAAAACTGTTTTGGAAAACAATTCTTCTGAATTAAAAAATAAAAGCTCCAGACCAAGCATGTTTGCAAACATTAGGGAGGGAGGAAAAAAATTAACCTCCCTAAATATTACTGCACCTAATAATTATGTTCTGAATCTTATTCTACTACCACTCATGAGCACTCTAGCTAAAACAGAATTTTTTCTGCCGTCCTACGTTTATTAAAGAGAGGGGCATGAATTTTCAAAGAAATCGCGTGGCCAGTTTTGGAGCAGAATTTTTTTGACAACGTACAATATCTTCAAAATATTATCACTACGCAGTTTTCATTGGCACAAAAATTCTCCTACATAGTAAAATTGTGTTCCTCTAGGGCTATTGTAAACCAAATTTAATCCCGATCTGTTAACTTGTTTTTGAGTAAATAGGCGCTAAAGCTAAAAAAAAACTTTCGATTTGTCTCAACTCGCTATCATATTCGAAACGATACCAAAAGAAAGATCTCTAACTTCTGGTTCCGGTTCCAGTTCGTAAAATAAAACGGGCAACTTTTCATTGTACGTAGGTATATCAAATTTAATTAAAATCGGTCCAGTAGTTCTTGAGATTTTGCGTTACACACACATACAGACCTACATATTTTAAAAACTGTATTTGGTTCCTGGAGGCCCAAAACATGAATTTCCGTTAAAATCAGAAAATCGAAAATTGGAGTACGAGAAAGTAAAAAAGTGTACGAAATCAGCTAGTTCTTTTTAAATGAGAGGTACACGCAGTTTTTTATTTGTTATTTTTAGTCGAGCTTCCACTATTGGGATGAATTTGTTTCTGATAACCAAACCGAAATCCATACGTTTCATTTCAACAGCACCGAAATCTGAAATTTCCGTATTTATTTTATAAATGTATGAGCAATAATTGTTTGTTTGTCCAATAACTGCTTTTAGTTGTACATATTCTGAGGAATGTCATGTTTCAGTAACATTTTTATGACACTTTGTAACACATATTTATAAGTACTTGCTCGTGTTCTATTCGCAGACCGCTTCCAAATTTAGGCTTACAAAAAATGTTTGCCGCTTGGCGGCCGCGTGTTTATTCGCCGGCGCGTGCATTGTAAATGAATGCGAGCTATAAGTGATTTCAATCACCCTAACATCTACTGTGAATATAGAAGCCTATATCTACCGAAAATTTTATCGGTCCACTGTAACAAAGAAATAAGTGTCTTATATAATATACGTGTAAATATGTGGGTTGTGAAAAGCGGGGGCCCTCACCACTAAACGTTGAGACAGGCGAAAGGGATTCTGATTTAATATATAGATTCGCTGTGGACTCCCTTCTTTGAATTCCTTTGCTGAGTGTTGGCAAACAATATTACTGAGGGCTTGTTTATGTACCTCCTAAATTTATTTAAGCATTTTTCTGTACACATTCATTATTAACACAGGTTCTTATAAAAATATGTGGTAAAAAAATTTTGAAGCGGAACGACTAACACTGTAATATTATACTGTGTGTTACATTTAATTCTACAGATTGTTTCAAGTTGATTTAAATCGTGCTCTAACTATGATTTAAATCAAACTATTTACATACAAAATCATTGATTTAAATCAATTTCTTTTTCAGTGGGGTGTGCTTTTTCCGGTCAAATATTTCAATTAGTACAATAACGTGCATAATTTGGTTTAGTCTACAATAGAATTATATAAAAGTGTTAAACAACTATACAGGGTGGGAAAAAGTTAATATTGATCCAATAAAAATATAACGTTTTGTTATTTGGTTGCTATGGCAACCATGCAATTTTTAAATTTCAGAAGGTATTTCTGTCAAAAATTTTGTTATGTAGTCCTATGAAAAAAATATTGTACCAAAAATAGAAACAACTACTGAATCCAAAAACGTGGACAAAATACGGTGGTATTTAAAAAAGAAGTGTTGGTTGCCATAGCAACCAAATAACGAAACATAAAAAATTGAGTAACGGCGAAATATGTGCTGAAGTTTAATAAACAACTTTCATTAAGGCTTTGTTTCGTAGAATTAATATTTACGAAGTTACAAGCTTTTACGTAACTTTTTATTTACCCTGTATACTTTATTGGAACTGCGTACATTATAAAGTAATTTGTAGCTTTACAGAAGTGCATACTAACAATTAAAATTTAATTCAGACAATTAATTTTAAATAAAATACATAATAAAAATTTTACTTGGTTTTTAAATATTTAAATAAAACACTGATTCTGCAGACAAAACACGTTATTACTTTGTGCAAAAAACCAGCGGTAATTAAATTTTTGTAATTGAAAAATTATTTCAATAAAAAAAATTTAAATATCAGGTTTAAATCAAATTAATCACTTTTTTTAAATTTTTATTTAAAAATTAAGATTTTTGAACGTTGGCTGTAATAAGGACGTTTTTTTGTTTTATCGCCGCAGGTTTGAAGCTTCTGAAGAAATGCAATAATGAAACAGAGGTCAATCGCAAATGTTTAATTTGCTTAATTCATATTCACTATTAAACTAAGAGGGTGGAGTATAATGTGGATAATATTTCATTGCTCAGTGTTTCACTTTAAATTAGCAGTTTAATCGATAATGCGTTAATTCTGTTTGTTATTGACAGTTCAGTAGCAATAGGATACAACATTTTAACCACTTCATACGTGAATAATAAAAATAGTTGGTCATTGGACGACCTTTAGAAATCGCGTGCTTTTATCCTTTCCAATTAATTGTTTATGAAGATTCTCCTTTGAACACTTTGAATTCTAAAAATGTGATTGAAAGGGTAAACGCCGAACCTTATTCTTTTATTTAGTACCAAGCTACCTATCGTAGTTTTTTCAAACTAACGATTTTTGTTTTTACGACAGACCAGGTATCACTTTGCGTTTCTATAACTCTTTTATGATACCTCCTATAACAAGGAGTGGGGATGCGAATACTTTTGAAATAAATATATTTTTCTTCGTCGTCGCTGAATACTATCCATTGTACAATTCAGTAATGATGTTGATACCTTGGATCTGGTCTTGAGGGGTATTCAGGTGAGAAGTGTCGGGAAAATAAAGCTGCGAAGCCTTTTCTGAACTCACTTTCAAGTTGAACTAGAATTTCTATGCCAATGTCGAGATCCATTTTAAAATTCTCGGTTTTATTTCATGCTCCGCTGGCATGTGGTGGAAGATAACAACGAATCGAGTTCAAACCGTAGTAGGCACGCAGTAAAATTGCAAACCGATGGCTCACACGACTTGCCGAATGGGAATGAAAGAAAATGTACAAAGAAAAATGGGTTCCCGGTAGATAAAGTTGGGTAGCACCCTAAGGGCCAATGTTATTTTATGCATCATTAATAAATGTAGGTTTTGAAAACGACCTTGCGTTTCCATTTCCTAACTTGCATCAAAATCGGAAGTTCGGAAATTTCTTTTTTGTTAGCATCAACGGGTTGTTAGAATTCAGTGTGACATGGATAAGGCGTTGCTATTTATTCAAAAAAGCGGCAGAAAAGTGAAACGTGTAGATAAAATTTACGTTTGACACTTTTCATCCATAACACAAATACGTTTATTTATTAGTGAAGAAACTTTGTTGAATGTTTTTGTTTTCCCGATACAAATAAAAAAGACCTGTCTGAAGAAAAGTTCCTCTTCTTTAGTTTGGTGGTGTTACCAACAAGCTATAACTTAGTTCGTAGCACCTACTTACGTAACGTTATTAAATTTATGTTCGCCTTCCAAAATTTAAATAACTAACAACGTGTAAGCATCTGTTGTGGCCTTAAAATTGTCTGCCAAAACGATAACTCACACGAGATTAGCTTGAGCTTCCCTTGTGTTTTATAAAGTGTTGGATACTGCATCCATTTAAAAGGTAGCGTTTTTCTTGCAGAATTTTCTTGTCAGATTCCGCTAAAATTGTTGTGAAGTTGTTGTAAGGATCTGGAGTAACAATGTGTTAAAAGACACTTTTACTATGACATGAAAAATTTGTATCCAGCTTTTTTGCCGCTATTTTGTTAATATATTAAACTGTATAATTATTATATGTTAAATAATTTGTGTAAATTTATCCATAATAGTCGTTTCTATTCACATTATTTTTATTGTTATTATTGTATTTACTACTATTAAGCTCCGGAATACCCATTACTGAGGCAAAATTGGTAAGGTTAGGTTAGGTTAGGGAATTAGATTTGTTTAAATTTTTGAAAATTTTTGCTTTCCCATACCTTCGATATAGGAAAGTATTGATTTAATGAAAATTTTCGAAATCGAGATTTTAACGAAAATACACGTTTTGGGGCTCAAGGAACCCAAAAAAGTGGCTTCTAAAAAATCTCTGTCTGTGGGTGAGTGGGTGTGTGGGTTGGTGTGTGCGTGACGCTTCTAAAGGCGAAAGTAATGGACCGATTTTAATGAATATTTACATCAAGAGGTATATCGAAAATTGTAGTTCTAGTACAGCTTTTCAAAACAATTCGGAAACGGAAGTTAGATATGTTTTTTTGGTAGCGTTTTTTCCAAAACTAAAATTTAGGAAATCTGAGAGAAGAACTTGAGGTAAATCGAAAACTTTTTTACCGAACTCGCTAGCTTTAAAATGCCGGCCGCTACAACTTTTTGAAAATCTCGATTTTAACGTCTATTTATTCAAAAAGTAGTTTTCTGATCGGGATAAGTTACCACTTGTTTGACAGCCTTTCCTAGGTAGTATACGATGAAATAAAATTAATTTCGAAAATCTAAAAACGATCGCAAGGGCGCTGTTTCAAAGTTTTGAAAATTAAAAAAATATATTTTTCAAAAACTGCCCACACGATTTTTTTAACCTTTTTAAGAAGCCAATAGAATAAACCACAAATTTGTTTTTACTAATCCCCCAAATTTTACTCTGACGCATTCCAGGAAATTTTGAAACATTTGAAATTGATTAATTATTTATTCAAAAACGCAAACGACCATTGTTATAAACTTTTATCAGTTCGATAGACTATTAGAAATACTTTATTAGGATCAGCAAGAATTTTCAACTATTTTAAAAATTAAGGAAAAAAACGATTGTTTTTAATATTAACGGCAGTTACATAACTACGCCATCAGTTAGCTCTCGTTAAAAAATATGTTTTTCATTCTTTGCATATTTTTGATAACTCTTAAAATAAACCATTTATACCGATTTTTAGTCGGAAATCCGAAACGAATCTAATTAGCTGGAGGGCGGGCAGTTCCGTTCTTACTCTTCTTACACGGTATGCGACAACGTAAGGTTGCCTATATAAATTGTTTTTTTAGACATCTAACATATGGTGAAATAAGAGAAGAGAAATCTGATAAGTGTGGACTTCGAGTGGACTTTCCCATATTAAAACTTATCGTATTTGCAAAAGTGTAAATTATATACTGATAACGTTGTACATTTCACCGACTGTTTCTAAGAAAGCAAGGCAACCCCCATTCCATCCATCCATCCAAATTCATAGAAAGCGCCACAGTGAAATTGCAGCTTATAGAAAAAAAAATTGTATCCAATCTTCCGTTCTAGCAGCCTAAAAAGTTTAAAAAAAGATCGTGTGGGCAGTTTTTGAATATTTTTCTGAAAATTTTCAAAATTTTGAAGAAGTGCCCTTACGATCGGTTTAGATTTACAAAATTAATTTTTTTATCGTATGCTACCCACAAAGGGCTCTCAAACAAGTTGTAGTTAATCCCAATCAGATACTTTTTGATTAAATGTTGTTAAAGTCGAGATTTTCAAGAAGTTGTAGCGGCCGCCATTTTGAAGCTAGATAGTTCGATAAAAACGTTTTCGATTTTCTTTAAGCTTTTCTCTCATTTCATCGTATGTTAGATTTCTAAGAAAACAATTATATAGGCAACCCTACGATGTCGCATACCGCATAAGAATAGTAAGAACGGAACCGCCCGCCCTACAGCTGATTTGATACACTTCGGATTTCGGACTAAAAGTCGATATAAATGGTTTATTTAAACAGGTATCAAAAATATATGCAAAGAATGAAAAATATATTTTTTAACTAGAGCTAATTGATAGGCGTAGAAGAAATCACGTAACTGCCGGAAAACGCGTAGTTGATAGTAAAAAGTATCATTTTTTTCTTAATTTTTAAATTAGTTAAAAATTCTTGCAGATTCTAATAAAGTACTTCAAATAGTCTATCGAACTGTTTAAAATTTATAACGATCGCCGTTTTTGTTTTTGTATAAATAAGTTATCAATTTCAAATTTTTCAAAAATTCCTAGACAGCGGTGAGTGAAATTTTGGAGATTAGTAAAAAAACATATTTACTTATAGCTCACTGCAAGCTCTGTCGGCCCAGAAAGTTAAACAAAAATCCTGTGGGCAATTTTTAAAAAAGATTTTTTTGAAAATTGTTAAAATTTTGAAGCAGCGCTATTGCGATTGTTTTCTTATTTTTTGAAATTAATTTTCTTTCATCGAATTCTGCCCTTAAATAACTCAAACCAGTTGTAGCTGATCCCGATCAGACAATTAGTTTTTGAGTAAATGGGCGTTTCGTCGATATTTTCAAAAAGTTATAGCGGCTGCCATTTTGAAGTTAGAGTCCCGTAAAAAAGTTTTCGATTTGCCTTAAGTTCTTCTCTGAGATTCCGTCCTCAAATTTCCAAAATTTAGTTTTAGAGAAAAATGCTACAATAAAAACATGTCTAGCTTCCGTTGCCGGTTTCGGATTTTTTTGAAAAGCTTAACTAGTACTTCATTTTTTGATATACCTTTCGATTTAAAATTTCATCAAAATCGGTTCAGTACTTTCGCCTGTAGAGGCGTCACACAGACACACGCCCACCCACTCACAGGCAGACATTTTTCAAAAAAACACTTTTTTGGGTTCCTTGGGCCCCAAAACGAATATCTCTGTTAAAATCTAGATTTCGAAAATGTTTATGAAATCAATACTTCCCTCTATTAATATCTAGTCCACTCGAAGTTAACACTTCGCCTTTTTAAGTTTTACGTTGACGTTTTAAGCGTTGAAACAGATGTTGGTTAGATCTGCTTCATTTTGTGTTCTTGGGTAACAGATATTAATTTATTAATAATACAGTTAAACTCTTAGAAGGTGTTTATATGGGATACAGGGTAATCCACTTTCATGTATTTTAATTTTTACGGATTACCTAAAAACTGAAACGAATAATTTAACATTGAATACAAAATGTTGATACCTTCTCTGAAAATTTAATCTACATTTGTTTCTAACTCCCGAACGGCGACGATATTATTAATTCGACGATATTATTAAATACTAGTGAAACCAAAACCCCTACTTCTAATAAATTAGTGTACACGACAATAATTACCTCCTAGCGCTAGTGCGAGCACGCAACCGCCCCGCTTAAAAGCGGATACAGCCCAAAACGGAGCGAAGCACTTTGCCTGGACTTTCCCATACTTTAGGTATTGTTACTTATCATATGTTCATAAGTATTTTATTATTAACGTTTTACGCCTCAACATTGACTACAGTAACATCAAACCATATCCCGCTACTGTACCGATAGCATAAGGTAAAAGTAATATTATAACAATGTACTACATAACACTAAAACTTTCATACAAAAATATTAGTTTGAACTTAGTGAGAATCTTTTCATTTATTGAACTAGTAACTGCAAAGAGAGACAGTAGTGAAGTAAAGGTCGACTCACTGTGTAGTTCGGTCACGCGCCTTGAGACATATACTTCGGTCAACGCATGGGTGTTTTAGAGGGGGAGAGAGAGAAATTTTGTCAGTTTTGTGAGAGGAAAAAATTCGATATTTTGATTTTTTGGGAAAAAAATTCCTTGGTATTAAAGAAAACCAAGAACGTAAGGACAATTTCCTGTACCAAAAATTGGGGGAGAGGGGAGAAATTACTCCCCCTCCATACGAATGTACCTAAAAATTAAGTTGGGAACCTTATTCTACTATCACTTCTGAGCAATTTAGCGTAAACATAAAATTTTCACGCGTCTTCGTTTATTAAATAAAGGGGTAAGAATTTTCGATTTTTAAAATTCATCAAAAATGCCACAGACAAAATAGCAGACTGGGACACATACCAAATTGTAACTAATCTATAGCTCTATTAGCGTACAAGATTTAGAAAATTTTTTGGCTAGTTTTTTTCTAACATTTCTTTTAAATTTCCAAAACTTTAAAAACTTTTTCATTTCATACTTTTGTGTCTCTATAGGACTATTACGATAAAAAATTTGATCCTGATCTGGTTACTCGTTTTTGAGTAATAAGGTGTTAAATTCAAAATTTTCAAAAAATTGTAGCGGGTGTAGTGGCTTAATTAATAAAAATTCTGTAAAGTGTATGAAAGTGCTTTAAGTGCATGCTATTTTTGCTAAAAATCACTTCAATAAAAAAAAAATTAAAATATAAATATTTTTAGGTAATTTACTAGGAAGCGCCGCACCGTTTAGGCCAGTCGAGGAATTAAAAATTATTTTAACATAAAATTTTTAATAATATTTTTAGTTACTGATTATTTTTTAAGAAAAAAATAGAGAAATTAGAGTAAATGTTTTCTTTCTGACACACAAAAAAGGTATTTTAAATGTTAAATCCGAAAAATAAATTGAGGAATACAATAATAAATTGGGGTTCTTTGTTCTTTTTAAGATAACTTTTAACATACAATGCAATGGAAACGGACAATCCACGATTTTGTGATTTTTTCTCTGACCAAGTTAGAATTCACAAACTCGGGGTCTTTTTGGCCGCCCAAATAAAAGGTTTAAGCAAAACGAATACCTTTGCTGAGGTGTTTTCCTACCCCATATTTTTGCGACGTGATGACTGAGCTGAAAATTATTTTTGTGAACATGAAGCTTCTATTCGTTTACACGAGGTGGCGCAGTCGCAGGCTTATGCGCGCCACCTCGTTTGGACGAGTAGAAGTTTTATATTCACAAAAATAATTTTTTTCGTCTACAAAATTAATTTTTTGTGAGTTTCCTCTTGTTTTCTTTAATCTCAAGGAATTTTATTTCAAAAAACAATTTTTTTTTCAAAAAAAAATTGCGTACCCGCACCGACGTTGATCTTTTATAGCTGGTTTTGACTGCAAGTCGCATTATGTCTTGTTTGTTTTATTGTCTTTCCTCACGTAACACAGCAACAAATGAGATGCATTTCTATGGCATGTTTCTTTAGCTTTATGCGAGGTGCTGGTGCACGCTCACTGCTGCTGGGCTTATTATGACAGCATAACTCACGGAAGTTGCGGGTTCATGACTCTGAAGTCTTTAATACGCAGATACTTCTATCCTCTTTTAGCTTGTATAATATGGATTTTACTGCAATGAGCTTTCTATTTCACTCTTATTCATTTGAAAGCCCTTTAAGTTGGCGCGGCTTTATTCGGTGGCGTATAGCTGAATTGGGGACTGACAGCTAAATGACCCTCGCATAGATTCGTTTAATGCGCGCGAGATACTCAAACGCTCAAACGTTTTTGGATCCTGCGGCACCTCTTTAATAAATGTTCTCGCATAGAAATCTCATACAAAAGTTAACTATAAAGTATTTTTTAAATATTATAGTGTATAATATGTTATTTACTCAAACAAAAAGTAATTATTTATTTTTTCTTATTTCATTGGGAGGTCAATGACCATTTGACCCAATGAAGAAACCGCCACTGCATTTACGTACACAGCAGCGCAGTTCCTCTCGTCTCTTATCAAATTTTATCGAAGTGAGTTTTGGTACTAATATTAAGCAAAAGCTCTCTGCCTGTTTGTTGAAAACATATATTTGTACTGTTCTCAGCATTTAACAAAAGCCGCGTTTATTTAAAATATCTTAATATGCACAGTTGCTTTGATCTATTGCCACGGTGTATGTTGAGGAACGTTTGCAGGTTTAAATATCTAAGTAATTCTGTACAATTAGTTTTTTAGATAACTTTGCATTTGAAGCAAAGAAAAATTTGCGTTTATGTAAAATATGCACGGTTTAATTATATGTACTTTAATTTCGTTGTTGTAGTTAAAATTTTTGACGTGCTGCTTTGTAGTAAAGACAGTCTTAATAAACGGTTGCTGAAAGATAATGAAGTGAATTAGCATAAATTTAAAGTTTTGTTATTATAATTAAGGCTTTCTATCCGCAGTACTTGCATATGTATCTTCTTTTTTGAGCCCTACTTTATGACGATATGAAATGTTGTGTGCACAGCTTAGTACTGCAGATAATGCAGTTTAATGTCATAAACGTTGCATTTACCGCGACACTGAAATATACTTATCTCTAGCAGCTTATGTTTAATTTTAAATGCTGCGAACGTTAATACAACGCGCACGTGCATTTAATATGCTAACTATGCTGTAAACAGAACTATTTAATTTTATAATTTTCTACCTTCCGCCTGCGCTCCAACAGGAGCAATAATTTACAAGTCAAACTTTTCGCTTAAGCCCGAAAGTCTACAGTTTCGTTGCTACTCGGAATTATAAAGTAAAAGTTGAGCAGAAATTTTAAATTCCAAGCTTTATTTTGTTCGAACTTATTTGTTTTTTTTTTATAATTCAGGAAGCGAGAATAATTCTATAGAATGAAATTCCAGAAGTATATTATCTATATCTGCGTAAAAGTGGAGAATTTTACTTCGCAGGGTATTTATAATCTTTTGATTTCTCGATTTGATATCGGTTCCTGCAAAACAAAAGTTTTATAAAATCTAAAAGTTAGCAGGGTAGAAATGAAGTATTTTTGCACAAATAGAATTCTTTCTAAACTCTATGAAATACAAAATCCTGAAATACGCTAAGATTCAATTTCGTTTTCGTTTCGGCTATAAATTGAAACAGAACAACATCGCCCGCAGTCTGTAAATTTTCGTAAATGTATTGCCAGAAGAAAATCTTGTTTAAAATATGTAACATCAAATTGTTTTGGAAATACTTCGCGTATCCTCATCGCACCGTTTTGATGTATAACTGTCAAAACCTGTTTGACTGCCTATATCTTTTCGGGATATTCGACTATAATTTCATATAAGAGAGCCGCATCTGGCTTATTTTGTCAGTATATAACCAATATTCCTCAAATTTCTGCTGAAAGTGAGTTATTCCTTAAACATCTCTTGCGTACAGATCCCGTCTCATGCCTGGGCTTAGATTTTTGCAATTTGTCCAGGAAATTTATTAGTTGTTTTCGAAAATATTACGGAACATAACTAAATTTTTGGTTTTTTGTAGTTGGCATTCAAACCATTATTATAAACAATTTTAATGGTGAAAATATTTGGACTTCAAAGTGTTTGTGTATGCATTTTTTTCGTTGTGTTTTTTTATTTTCCTATGCCTACAGTTTACGAAATCCATTTCAAGAAAATTTTTGAAATCGGCATTTTGACGGAAATCTATGGTTTGGACCTCTAGCAACTCAAAAAAGTTTTTTAAATGTCCGTCGGTGGATGGGTTTGTGTATGGTGCATCATAACTATCAAACGGATGGTCGGATTTTGGTGAGCTTTAGACTATGAAGGTATATTAAAAATTCGCCTACAATATAAACTTTAAAAAAACACAGAAGCGGAAGTTAGACATGTTTTATTGTCCGTTTGTTTCGGGTTCAAATATTTTATCGTAATAGCTCTATCGACACACAATGTTACTGTGTACAAAAGTTTTCGAAAAGGTAAAAGCTATGAAATGAAAAAAATGACCAAGTTTGAAAATTTTCAAAAAAATATTATTTTAAAACTGACTGCGTTTTTTTATTTTAGTAAACTCATAGAGCTGAGGATGAGCTACAATTTGGTTTGTGTCCCAGCTCGCAAATTTCTCTGACGCCTTCTATAAATTTCTGAAAATTTGAGTTTTAATGTCTATTTACTCAAAAACGAGTTATTAGATCTGGATGAAATTTGCTATTGGAAATGTCCTAAGGGTACACAATGTTACAAGCTACTAGAACTTTTAAAACTATTAAAACTGCGAAGTAAGAAAATATCAAAATTTTGACTTTTTCAAAAGCATACTGATCAAAAACTTTTTTTTTTTTTAATTTTGTAGACTTATAGAGGTATGGATCAGCTACAATTTGGTTCGTCTCAGTCCGCTAACTTCTTTGTGACACCTATGAATTTCGAAAACTGAAAATTTTTACCCCTTCATTTAACTTCAACTTAATTTTTAAATACGACAATATTTGGAAGAGATAACTTTTTCTCTTCCATTTTTTGGTGGACGAATTTGTCCTGCCGTTTTTTGTCTTTCTTTAATTCCAAGCAATCTTTTTTAAAATCAAAAATCAACTGTCTTCAGAAAAACCTTGGCAAAAATTCAGCGTTCCATCAGTTTACTTTACAATATCACTCGCTCTCTCTCTCTATCTGACACCCATGCGTTGACCGAAGTATTTCCGCGCCTGACCGAAGTACACACACAGCTACCTGTCGACCTTTGGTTCACTATTCTCTCTTCGTAGTGGATGTTGGACCGTAACACATTAATAATGAGATACTTTTGAATATATATATAAGTAACAATATTTAAAGTATAGGAAAGTCCAAGCGAAGTGTTTCGCTTATTTTTTTAATGACTACAGAATTGTTTACTCGAGCAAAAGTGTTCAGGTGCGATGTAGCTGAAAAATGCTTCTGGCCAGAATTAATTAAAAGAAGTAAGATCGCTGAAATGTATAATCCATAGGCGCCTCTGGAAATGCCAAATATACATACATGAATATGCAGAGCCTTGATAATTTTTAAATTCATAATGCAAGGGGTCACGAAATATAGACTTATAAAAATTTATTTGAAGTATTCATGACGCGATGTTATTCTTTTTAAGATTGAAAGCTTTTACGCGTCGTTATATTGGTTGGTAACATCAATTTTAAAATAATTAATGCCATCGGATTTCCTTTTCTCGCATCCATTTGCGCCCTACTACGTGTAGATATATTTGGGAACGTAAACTCATAATAATTTTTAGCTTCAGGGGTTTCTCTTTTATTTTCATAAAAAAAATGTCGTTTAAACTAAAATTAGCTTTGCTGTGGAAATTGGAAATATCTGAGATTTGTATATAATTGAATTTTTGTAAGTTCCAATGCAAGTTTTCATGGCGTTACGTTGTATTTAGTATGCTGTACGTTAATTGATGTCCAAATGAATAGTTAACGTGATTATCTGTAAAATAAACACATTTAGTGTTATGTTTTTAGCAAATTTTTTTTGTGTACTCCCAATACTTTAAATGTAAAAATAAAAACCTTTATGTTTTTAAATATATTTTATCTTTTAATATAAGTATAGGTTTAAGATGTAGCTCCAACAGTTAGGTAAGATCAGAAGCTTCGGGCATGCGGCATGTCACCCGCTCCGAAACTTTTTATGAGAAAGAGAACGATTTTTAAATTTTCTTTAGAAAACATTGCTTAGGACTGTAGAAGACCAGATCCAAAATGGGGAGGGGAGATGATTACCACACTAAATTTTACTGTAACTTAAAACTAAGTGTAGAACCTTGTTCTACTACCACTGATGGACAAATTAACTTAAAGAAGGCTGATACCCTACTTAGTAAAGAATTCAAAAATTTAGAGGAGGCGTCATAGAGGTAGCATTGGGATACCAACCAAATTGTAGCGAAGTCCTAGCTCTGGTATGGGTACTGGTGTGAGGTATCTAGCGTTGGTGGGCTTCGTATCCAGCAAGCGTCGGGGGGGGGGGGGGTATTAGGACCAAAGCCGATGATGGGAATTGTGTCGTAGAACTTTAGATTTGCCTCCACATCCTCTCTATCAATATTGCGTGCATCATATAAACACCGACACACAGCAGACAATTTAAAAAATCACTTCTAGATTCCTAAAAACCCAAAATGTGTATTTCCGTCAAAATTAATGTCATAGTCAATTTTTTTCACAACATAACACATTCAAATGCAACCATTCGAGTATCAAAATATCTTGAGAGGTTACAAAGAAACATTCGAATGATTTTACGATTTTAAAATGTTCGGTTTTTCTATTTCGGAAGCGGGCGTTGAAGCGATACCCCTTACAGTAGCCAGCTGCAAATGCCCAATGCAAATACATGATACGAGATACGATGACACTGTGAGCCGCCAAAGTTCGTATACATACGAGTCGTAAGGATCACGATGCGCACAAATCACTTCGTGATGGTGCGAATGCATTAATTCAGGCAGAATTCACGAACTGCAAACGCATAACAGTGGTGTGTCTCGCAAGCACGGAGAACAACGAGATAAGAATATTTTGATTTGATATTCAGATTATGCTTTTGTCTCTGGTTACATTTTAAGAAAGTGATTTATTCATAAAATGGAAAAATGTATCAACTTTTGCGGTTTAAACAAATATTACTTAAAAAACCAGTCCGCAATTAGCGATTAAATGTGATTAAAATAAATAATACTGTTAGAAATTAACGTTGTTTCAAAGGAGACACAGGAAGTTTAACTTAGGTACGTAAATAAACGAGATAGGCTACAACCGAGGCCACATAAACATAAGACGAGGAGAAGGAGCATTCAATCATCAGAGAAGCAAGCGGAAAGCGGTTTTATACATACTCGGAAGAAAACGAGATAAGAATAATTTGATTTGAAAATTTGGATACTGTTATTGTTCTTGGTCTGTTTTTTAACAAACAATCGTTTTATAAAACAAAAAAATGTATTCACTTTCGCAGTTTATAGAAATATTACTCAAAAATAGGCTGGAATTAGCGATGAAATGTGACGAACTTAAAAATACTATTCGAAGCCGAACGCTGACGCTGTTTATGGCAAGCGGCCCGAGAAAAGACGATGAGAACGAAAATGCATTTATAAATAAAAGAGTATTCGAGAAGCAAGCAAAAAGCGTTTTTACTACTTTTTGCCGCATAGGGTACATGGGCACATGGGTACACCGAATGGTTTTACCGGTATGAATCATTCGGTTATTAAAACCCTTCGAACGGCAATCATTCGATTATGCCATCAGTAATATTAACTCGTAGTCCAGGCGGCAGGTAAATTTGAGCGTTAAAGAATGTTGGCAAATATTTATTGGTGTCATTAGAGATATTTTATTCCTCCCCTCCCCCAGGTCGGCGCTATCCGCTGTGTGGCTGAAAATGTACAAGAAATCGGATTTTCGGCAATACTTTGTTTTATCTTCATAGTAGGCCAAAAATTGTTTTATATAAAATTAAAGCTAGCAAAATTGTCTATGAAAAAAGCTTGTATACATTTTTTGTAAGAACCCGTACTTTCAGAGCAGTTGCTACGCAAAGTTAGTTAATTTTTGAAAAGTGTAGAAAACATCGATTTTTTACTTACCAAATTCTGATTTGTACTTGTGGTGACTTCATCGTATATGTAAATCAAGAAGTTTCTTGTAAATGCTCAATATAATAAATGTTTCTAAATTTTAGGAGTTAAGATGGAATGACTTAAATCTTAACTAGCACGAGTTAACTTACACTACAATTTTATCAAAGAAAAATCACGAGTTGTATTCGTCTTGACTATATCACCCACATTAATTTTGACGCATTTTTGGTAACACTAAACTAGTCGGAAATGCTCGGGTGTTTTGGCAATCGGCGCTCTTAACATGATATTGTTTGCTTGTTTTCAAATGCTTTGTAGTGGCGTTCTTTTGCAAATTTAATTTTTTATTTTGACGTTGTTATTTTTTGTTGCTGTAAAGTGTTGTTGTAAAAATGGATCGTTTTGGAAAAAAAATGTTAAGTGGTATTTCATAAAATTTTTGAGGCTATATACATTATTTTGGTCTAAAAGTTTGGTTTATATAACCTGTCAAACAAGATACAATTTTAATGTAAATATATATTTATGTTTTTTAATGCATATTAGCATGTTATTATCATATTTATTATAGGTGTACACTAACGTTTGGGTCGGTCATGATTTGAACACTCGCGATTCAAGTTGGTTGACATTGACATTGTTATCATCGGCCACCGTCGACGTTTCTCGTATTTTGCGTTTTGCTTGTGGACGACAGAGACAACTATTTTGGATTTCATAAATTATGCTATAATTAAATATGATATTTACTTCTGGCCGAAGCAATGAAAACTGTATTAAAATAACAACAAATATACCCAAAAGTCAGTGCACATCAGTTTTAAACGCGTTAATTTAAAACTTAAGAGCTATTATCCGAAGCTACTGTTGGTTTAATCACTTTATTAAACAGGACCATGCTGTTTACTTAGTATAAGACAAACACGATTCGTGCGATTGGTTCAATGAAATGTGAGTGGTCTAGTCTATTTTACCACAGTGTATTTGCGGTTAACCGAGTATAACCTAGTAACATTTATAGCGGATCTCATTTTTCTCTATTTTTTTAAATAAATAAATGTAGTTTTTATTGCATATTCTGTTATTTAAGTGCATATTTTGAATTTTTAAGTGCATTTTTTGCCGGCATATTTGAGTAACATTTAATATATATAATTATGAAACATAGTGACACAATTATCATATGAATTTACAAGAAATATATTGATTTAAATTTTTACACGGTAAGCAGTCATCACAACGAGTAAAAATAGGAAACGAAATCGATGTTTTCTGCACTTTTCAAAAATTGCTCAACTTCGCGCAGCTAGTGCTCCGAAAGTATTAGGTTCTACAAAAAAGAGTATAAAATGTTTTTTGTAGAGAGAATTTTATCAGCTGTGGCTAGCGCCGACTTCGTGGGACAGGAAAAACTTAAAATGCCTTCAATGACACCCAAATGAAGAGTTTAAAGGCATTAAATTTCTGCTAATATTTTTTTACACATTTGTGAATTAGGAAATTTTTTTGCCCTACCGCCTGACGACCTGTTGATGCTTAATACAAAAACATTAAAGTTGCTATGCGGGGCGAATTACAGTTCTTAAACACTTTGTAAACAAATAAAACCGTCATTTCTAGACGTTAAATCCGTGATTGATTTAAATATAATGTAAAATCCTCGTTAATCTGAATTCAAACAATTAAAATAGAAAACTATTTTTACTTTCCCATACAACAAATAAAACCGTGATTTATAGACGTTAAATCCGTGATTGATTTATGTATAATAAACGTTTTAATGGAAATACACGTTTTGGGTGGCGAGGAACCCAAAAAAGTGTTTTTTAAAAAATGTCTGTCTGTAAGTGGGTGTGTAACGCCTCTACAACTGAACCGATTTTGATGAAATTCTATATCAAGAAGTATATCGAAAATTATAGTTTTAATAATCCGAAATCGGAAAGGGAAGTTAGGCATGTTTTTTTGTAGCGTTTTTTTCCAAAACAAAATTTTGAAAATTTGAGCAGGTAATCTGAAAGAAGAACTTAAGGCAAATTAAAAACTTTTTTACCGAACTCTCTAGCTTCAAAATGGCGGCCGCACAAACCTTTTGAAAATCGCGACTTTAACACCCATCTACTCAAAAAGCAATTGTCTGATCGGAATCACCTACACCTCTGTTTGAGAGCCCTTCATAGTTAGTATACGATGAAATAAAAGTTATTCAACAAATCCGAAAACGATCGCAATGGGACTGCTTCAAAAGTTTGAAAATTTTCAAAAAAAATGTTCAAAAACTGTGTACACGATTTTTTTTAAACTTTTTGAGCCGATAGAGCTTGCAGTGAACTACAAATTTGTTTTTTACTTATCTCCCAAATTTTACTCTGACTTCTTCCAGCAATTTTTGAAAAATCTGAAATTGATTATTAAAAAAAAACGATTCTTTTTAATATCAACAACGCGTTTTCTAGCAGTTACGTGTTTTTACGCCTATCAATTAGCTCTAGTTAAAAAATAGTTTTTTATTCTATGCATATTTTTGATAACTTCCCAAATAAAGCTATTATAGTCATTTTTGTCCGACATGCCAAGCGGAATTTGTAATCCGCCGATAGGCGCGGCGGCGGGCGCTTACCTTGCTTTCATGCAGTAGTCGCAGCTCCTATGGGTAGAGTTACGGTACGGAAGCCAATTGAACAGCCTATCGTAAATTCAAATTCCCGCTGCTTGTTTTCTTGGAAATCTAATACTCGCTGAACTGTACAACGTTATAATTATTAAAAGTTACACTTTTGCAAATACGGCAACGGCAACTATTAGTATCTAGTATTGGCTACAACTTGTTTTTTTTGGAAGCTTTAATTTTACTGTGACGCCTTCTATGAATTTGGATGGATGGATGGAATGGAAGGTTATAATTATAACATTTACACTTTTGCAAATACGGTCAGTTTTAGTCTGGGAAAGTCCACTCGAAGTCCACACTACAGCTTTTTTTAATACTGTTTTGAGATAGTAAAGCCACAATACAATGTAACTTACTAACGTCTGTAGCACGTAAATTACGTTGTCGGAGTAAGCTAGTAATTGCATCAGAAATCTCTGGGCGCCTATATTCATATAACTTTGTGTTGTAAGGGTGTAAATAAGTAAATGTCATGAGTGACTGACTAGACTAGAATTATAATTCGCAAAAAAATTAACGCGTGAAAATAACAGTAACTGAAACGCGTTTTCAGCAAAATTTCATCTCTCATAGTTATTGTGTCATTTGGACCTAATTTATATTTTAATTAAATTTTTTAATGAACCCCTTTTTCGGGTTGCTTACACCACTGCTTTGGAAGCCTCCAAGCTTTCGTTACGGAGGAGATTAAATGCCGCAATTTGTTTTAAAATTATTTTCTTGGACAAAAATTGTTTTGTCTTTGCCTTATGAGCTTATGACTTTGAGTCGCTTGTGTACATTTGAGTTACCGTAGATTCACCCAATTTTAAACAGATGGTCAGGTCTTATTTATCGTTCTTTGTAAATGTTATCAACTTATCACACATGTGGCTACTTCAAAGATTAAAACGACTTGGCACAAATTTAGTTGAGGTTTTTGTGTACTAATGGAAAGTTCTCATTAAAATTGTGGTTTGTTATTAAAATATTTGGTTAAATTTTTTCCGAAAAGTGGTTAATTGCGAGCGTGCTTTTTTGCTTCTCTACGACCAAGTGGAATTTACCAATGACAAACAATTCCTGCACGGAAGTTTCTTGCTTTTCTGAAATTTCTGAAGAATTTTACGGTGTGTTTCCAAGAATATTTTTCTTGATTAGAACCAGTCTGAAAGTTACGTAATCAAATTCCTTCGTTATTTCAACACAATCTAATTCATAAATTTGTTTACACGATAAACAAATTATTCTGAAATTTTGAAACTTTAAGAGTCGAAAACGGAACAAAGAACGAAAAGAGCGAGGTTCCATTAAAATTTTAAGCAATCTGCAAATTGAAGCCTTATTCGAGATATTCTTATAGCTTGAACTAGGGAAACGTGTTATAAAATTTACAAAAGCTTTGTGCATTTTTGAGAAGAGCTTGTCAGTATTATTTCATGCTTTTTGTTTGGCAAAAGACTTCACTGAAGTGGTGTTCTTTTTTCCACCTTTGTAACAAAATAAATGAATAGCTTGAACACTTTCCTTAGCTCTGAAGTTGCAACTGCAGCAAAATAGAGGTTGTTAGCAAAGTCACAACTGATAAACGTTGCTTTAAGCACGGACAATCCCGGCTTTGACTGTACTTTATTTTAAAAGATTTGGTATTTAAGTATTAAAATGCATTTAATTCATGCAAACTAATATTTGATTTTAGTATGTTTAAATTATTAATTGGATTATATGAGAAATGTTCCGCTTGTGGTTTCCAAGATACAACATGAATTGGAACATCTAAAGCATAAAAAAAATATTATTTTATATTCTGTGATGATGATGATGATATGAACTCAAAGTAGTTTCACTATTAACAACATGAAATATTTTTACAAAAAAAATAATGCTCGATTCATGTTCTACTACTAAAAATTGGAGAAGCTGGTCACGTACAAATTTTAAAATTCACCTTCGAACCACAATAATATAAATTTGAATCTTAATTCCATTTTTTTTAAATTGGAAATTTATACAGGACGTGGCATGATTTTCTATAAAACTTAATCATCACATGCCTAAGGCCATTGTGGGTAAAACATGCGTAAGAAACATGAGTCCGGAAACACTTTACAGCTTCCCGAAAATTTAATAGTAATCACGCTTTAATTAATTAAGATCTCCGCCAGAAATTGCGATATTATAGTCAAATTTTGAATGGATATTGCAGTGATAATGATTTAAATTTTTACTAGTTTTCGTTTAAATTCATTAACCACGGTCGTATATGTGGGGGGTACGCGACGCATCTCTTAACTTTTTTTTGAGCACCCCTACATCTACGCCCCTGGTTAATGGATTTTAACAGAAATAGGTGAACATGTGTATCTTCAATATTGAAATATTTATACAAAATTTAATTCAAAATCTTAATTTTCGACAGAGATAGTAATTAAAGCGTAATGATACAGTTCCGTATTGGCGGGGGGGGGGGGGGGGGCTGTAACTCCGTAAGGAAGCATTTCCGCTGTTTATGAGACATTTTCTACTTAAAGAACCTCCGAAATATGTTCCTTAAGTTAGTACTGAAAGTCATGCAACACACTGTGAAATTAAGCATATTTACCTTCCTTGCTATACGAAGTCATAGAGAAGGTGTTGTGATCGGTTTCAAGAACATGAAGCACATTCAGCTATTTTCTCTTTAGGCTTACTCGCTAATAAACAAGTGATACCTAACAGAAAGGTAATTTTATGGCAAATCATTTCCACCTAAATTTTTTTACAAATATGTACTCTTTAGGGCCTTTGGAAACCGATAATACGGGCGGGGCGGTACAATGCTCTCTGTGCGTTTGCCTGTATGCACTTTACAACCCAAACGGCTTAACGCAGAAAACCCAAATAAGGTTAAAAAAATTTGTATGAAGCCGCAACAAATTGAGGTTGGTCCGACAAAAAAAGCGCTCGAAAAAGAACCGTAGATTCGTATTATACGCATTTCAAACAGCCTATCTGTGCGTACGCGATTGTCCCAACACTACCCCCTCCCAATCAATGATTTTTCGGTATTTCAAAAACTTACAAATTTCGGCTTCAAAATCAGTATGAACATGTTAAGCGATAACAGAACCCTCTTTCCATTAAGAATAAAACATCTCTTGGAGGTTTGCTTTGGTCGTTTACGTTCAGCTAAACAGTATCATTAAATTAAAAATCGACTGTAGATTTTAAGGGATAAATATTGTTTCCGATTAGGAAATATTACCAAAACAAAATTTCAAACATTTTTTCAGAATTTTCACTTTTTTCTAGATTTTTAAGTTTTAAAAAATTTGAAACTATTCAAAATATCTAAAAATCCACAAAATCTAGTAAATTTTAAAAATTTCTAAAAATTTTAATAATCAAAATTTTCAAACATTTTCAAAGTATTCAAAAATTTACAATTTTCAAAATTTTGGAAACTGAAACATTTCGAAAACTTGAAAATATTCAAAATATCAAAAAATTTACAAAATCTACTAAATTTTCATAATTTCCAAAACTTTTAAAAATTTTAAAAATCAAAATATTAAAAAATTTTCAAACTCTTCAAAAATTTTCAAATTTTAAGGTTTTGGAAGCTTAACTAACCATTTCTAAAACTTGAACTATTTTACGTTTACCTGAACAGTACCACCAAATTAAAAATTGATTTTAGATTTCAACGAATAAATATTGTTTGTAATTAGAAAATAATAAAAACCAAACAAATTTCATTTTTAATTTTTTTCTATATTTTTATGATTACTACTATAAATTTTCAGTTTAAAATAATTTAAAAAAGTTTAAAAATTTTTGGAAATATTCAAAATATCTAAAAAATTATGGGTGTTGGAAAATGTTATACCTTTTCATAATTTTGTAATTTTTGTAAATTAAAAAAAACTTTATGTATCTAACATTTTCAAAGATTTTGAAAAATTTTAAATTTTCAAAATTTTGAAACATTCCATAATTTTTTTTAAATTTTAATATTTCTGTGTATTCGAAATGATTAAGTTTCTAGAACCTTATAAATTTTCAGAATTTCTAAAAACTTTTTAAAATTTTTTTATAAATTTACAAAATTTTCAGAAATTTCAAAAACGCTGGTATAAAATATGAACTTGAAAAATGTTTTTAAATTTTCATTTGCCACGTTAAAAGAATTCTAAAATATTTCGATATATTTTAAAAATTATCAAAAATTTTAATAAACCTTGACGGTTCCTTGACAGCTTTTTTGCGTAAAAGAAGGCAGATTATTATTTAAGAATCAAAAAATTATAAAAGCTTTTTTACCGGATAATTTTTTTCCGAATCACACGATTTTTTAAACGTTTTGCACGGCATGGTTACAACTTATTCGTTGGTTTCATTTTTAGAAATTAATGTTATTTTGAGAAAAATCAGTGGAGTATTTTTGTTCTTTTAGAAGAAGGAAATTTAAGTGACTGATGAGGGTTCAATGTGAATACACAGCTAGACTGATGAGGGTATCAAAACGCAGATATTTTTAAATTGTTAGTAAAATTCGTTGAGTTTGATAGTCATTATAGCTAGATCGATAAAATTTTCATATTATCTTACGGAAAACCTTATATAACACCTTATTACGGTAAAGCATATTTTGTAGTAAAGGTTTAGCTGTAGCCCATAACATGTGACTTCTCTATTACTTTAAAGTTTAAGCATGGAAATGTGATAAAGAAAACCCTACTGGCTGTATGCCGTGAGTGTGTAAAAAAGATCAAACTTATATGAAAACTGTCTGTATTGGAATAATGATCAGAGAGAAATTTTCCGCGATCCTAGGAAGACCGTGACATTGATTAGAAGCTACACAACGCTGCTCTATTATGCATTAAGTATTTACCTAATAAATATTAAACGGAAATTATTTCTAACCTTGACACAGAATGGCTGCATGTGTATCCGGTTACTTGAAAATTCATCTTTCTTCTTTTCTTGCGCGTATCGGCCCTATTAAGGCATTTATATGTATAATTTATGGAATGCATTAATAATTGGAAACTACGAGTAGGTCATGAACGTATTTGTTCGTAAAGTTTATTTTCAGCGAGCTGTGCTCCATTTGTTCACCAACTTCCATCACTTCGGAATCGATATCTATATATAGGTGGTTGTACGAGTGAGCTTTACACAGTTTTTATTTTCCGCTCTGTTGCTTTGATTAGTATCAAAATATGATATATGATCAAAGTATTCACAAAACAACATTTCTGTTTTAATTAAAATAATTATTGTTTTTTTTAAATGTCGACTTTTTCTTTATTGCTTTTAAAGTAATTTTGACTGAATTTTTTTATTGTAGCTGTCGTTTTATATTTTTATTCAGTAACTTTTAGTAAATCATGGTGTAGCAAATTTAAAGCACTGATACTGCTTTTCAGACCTGAGGAAGGGTTTTTATTGTCGTAATTTTCAACGATTTCTGGGAGTTTTATTTCTTTGTTTCAATATCCGATTTTGTAAGAACATAAATGTGTCGAAGAAGAGACAAATATAAGTACATTTATAAAATATTTTATGTGTAGAAACATTATCAGGAAAGAGGCTGTGTTCTGTAGTAAATTGCGTAAGACTTTGGCATAAGGAAGAAAGAAAGTTGAAATCGATAGGCTCAGCAGACGCTGGAAAGCAGTACAGTTTTCTAGAGAATAATTGTGTGTAGGATACCCGGCCAGCTTTGATATACTGTTATACTTCAGTTGGTTATTAAATATTTTATTTTTTCAGAAAAGGTTTTTCTATTTCCGTAACAAAAGCTTTTAAGTAAATATTTTACCAAGAAAATCATTTTAGTAATGTTTATGTAAGGTTTTTTTTATAAAATTCAATTAATACCGATTATTACGTGTCTTTCTCTCTTTTGTAGATTATTGGTTTTGTGGTCTAATACACTTTAAAAACTTGAAAGATTATTGTTTTTGTAACACTCTTTTGGATATGATGTGGATAGAAAAATGGACAGAAGTTGCAATTTAGCATCCTTCGTCATGGCATTGAATATGAACTTTGCTAACTTTCAAGTGTGGCATGAAATGTGCTAAATCTGAAAAATTTACAAGGGTAAGAAATAAATTGTCACACTTTTATTAAGTTGCAACGGATAGAAAAGTACAAAAGTATAAAATCGTACACAACATGGAAAAATATACGACTTGCGAAACGTTACAAATTTTCGAATTTTCATATTGACTTGCAAATTTACAGTTTCACAGAGGGCCAGAATCAAACAAATTGCACAAATACCTTATTTAAAATTTGAGAATATAAGCGAACCAATTGCAAAACAATGTTTCATGTTTCATGCTTCATATCCTACAAACTCACTACTACATATCGATTTTGAAGCGATTCGCACCACAACTTTAGCACAAAAAAAACATTGTCAACCCCCCCCCCCACACACAACCGCATCCCGAATTCTCTTACAAACTACAATCGACCCGTAGAAAGTCTCAAAACACCGAATTTCACACAAATATCGATTTTCAGCTTTTTCCGATAATTGTAACTTTTTCCCCATCTTTAACCCCCAAATCCACCTTGGCCAAAAAATTCTTAAAAATCCACAGATTCGTCCACATAGTATCAAAAACGCAGTGCGACATTTTTTTATTTCCCTCCTTTTAAGCGAAATTCCAATTTGCTAAAAACGCACCTCAACTTTTGCACCTTTGTAACTTCGCCCCCATGCATCGCCGATGCCAAAACCAGCCCGTGCGATGAGCGCTTGTTCGTCCTCTTTCCAAGTAGCCCAAAATCAAATTTGGATCTTTCAAAAAGTATGCGATGTAACAGCACCGAACGCTTTTGGGTCCAAAAAATCGTTTTATCCCCCGTATTTTCGCCCCTCAAATTTTACAGTTTCTAAACCTCTCCCAAAAGTTCCCATTTGCCGAAATCTTCAAAATGACACCAACAACATCCACCTAGCATCCATAGAACTTGCAAAGATTCGCAAAAACTGCGACATTTCCAAGCGTCACACAAATCGCTCCTGAACCCCCGTATTACCGTCACACTTCCAATTCGTTAAACATTTTCAATGTTAAAATAGTCAAACTAATTTGGGTTCATTAATTTTCGAAAACTTTTGTCTGGTTACGTTCCGTTTTATTACATAAAACTGCCAACTTCTAGCAAAATACCTCTTCGTAAACAGCAGTAAATTTGTTTTCAGTGCTACTACTCTAATAAAACATGTGCTGTCTATAAAGTTCTTCTCAAAGTCTCTTTCGTTATAAAATTAAACTTTTAAAGCTTTTCTTGTCAAAGTGGTTTTTTGAGTAAAATTAATCTTATTTTTCGCTTTCAAACAGTTTGCTTCTTACAAACTTTGCAATTTTCTTCTTTATGTCTGTTTAACACCATAATAAGTTTGAACTATAATAAAAGGGTTTGCGGTGTTTATATTATGATGTTTATATGATATTTCGTTAATCATTATTTGTAAAACACAAGGTTAAAAGAGTTATGTAAAGGATAAATTTTTGAGCTTTATCTCATCAAACCTTTCCTCAATTGTACTTCAATTTATCATCTGTTTCTTCTATAAACGAAGTTTACATTTCCGTTACTTAATGTACAAGTTTGTGTTGTCAGTATTATCATCCGGGCAAAATTTGCTTTTAAAACTTTGCTCTTGCTCCTACTTATCCAAGAAAGGGTATGTCAGATTTTTGCTTGGAAAGTCGTTAATCTTTTTACAACTTTTCTACAGTTTTTGCTTTTAGATACCTTGTTTTAGGTTCTTTAATTAAATTTGAAAATACCCTTATTTTTAATTAAATAGAAACTGGAGCTTAAATTTAAATTCAAAAATCAGTTAATATTTCCTGTAATAAATATCTATTAGAAAAGCGGTAAAAGCAGACTCTTTATATTAAATCCCTAACTGTCTTCTCATAACACGACGACGGGCTCTTTCATCTCGACACAATCTATCACCATCATACGACGGTGGCCCTTTGTATCTCAACTTAGTTTATTCATTGTTTTAGGCGAATGTTTATGTTGCAGCTACTTCTGTTAGTATAATTTGAGTATTTATAGTTTACTTTAACTCTGGCGGTTAAAAAATAAACAGTTCGGTGTATTTATCACGCTGACATAAGACACAGGCAATAATAAAAGCATTGCATACAGCACTTTATTTCAATTTTATTAAAACGGTATTCATTACTAGGGCCACGATTTTTAAGCCCTCTTATTACGAAAACGTGTCGAGCAACCGCCACGATAACGATAAAATAAATAAATAAAAATGCTCGAAATTCCACACTTTATTGACTCGAATATTGGAGGCTCCAGTTACAATAACAAACGCACACATTTTACATTTACGTTACAATAATTAAAACAACGTAAATTAATTTATAAAAGTAGCTGAACCCATTGACATTGACCCATTGATTAAAATAGTAGCGAATTTATTAAAAGGGACATAATGATATAATTAAAATATTCCGCAGGTATCGAATCCCGTAAACATAATAAATAATCTTTATCGAGATGTAAGGCATGTGCTGAATGCGCGATCACTAAAAGTTAAGACAGGGAGAAGAGATCCAGATTTAGTATATAGAATAATAATATATAAGGTGTGCGGAGATGGGAGACGGTTGTGGCCTGCTGCGCTACTTATTTCAGTCGCTAATTGATTTTAAACAAAATATACAAAAAAGAGGTTCCACTAATTTTAATTAAAATCCACAGGCTTTTGCACCCTCAAAAAGTTTGATTTTTGGTACAGTTCTTATAAAAGTAACCCTCGTATTCATATTATAATAATTTTCTATTTGTTTAAATAACTCAGAATTTTGTTCATATTTTCGTAAAAATGCGTCTTCTATCTTGAGAATCACAAAAATTAGTGAAAAAATATACATATTTATGAGCTTCCTTCTTTTGCCTGCAAATTTTTGTCACTTTAACGTCCAATAAGCTTCTTACTTTATGCAATAATTTTACAATTTTGGCGATAACGATGATGTATGACCCGCCAAATGAAAATGTGAACCCCAGTAGCAATTCACATAAAATGTAAATTTATTCCGTTGAAATGGCTTTAAAGGCTGGAAGGGTTTTTTAAAGAGTTGTTTTGGTGGCCTATAATTTAACCAGCAAATTAATCTATTAGGGTAGGAGAAAATGAAATTAAGAATTATGAAGGGTTGGTTAGTAACTGAAACCAGTCAGAAATATTATAGACTTTTTACATTTTTCTTTGTGATTTTTTGTGTAAAACTCCGGCTTCGCCAGTTACAGAACTTACTTTTTTTTAAATTCTAAATGCAATAACTAATATTTCTTGTTACCGATTGATTTATGAATACACTTATTTGTTTAATTTAAAAATTATTTTTTTTTTTCGACGCATATTAAATCTGTGTTTGGGATAAGAGTTATTTTTATTAAAGGCGTTTTTACGTTAGGCGTGGTCTTTTACACTTATAATTTCGCAATAAGAATTCGGTTTGCTTCCAAACTTTCTTAAAGCAATTTGGTAAAAGAAAAAGAATGGCTTTTGGAACGTATATAAATCTAGAGACCTCCTTTTATCGCGATCATATTTTTATGTAATTCCGGTTATTACTCCGCGGACAGGAGCGCCCTAATCTCCTTAGAACAATAAAAAAGGAAAACGCATTCATAAAATAGAGGAATTTATATATAAAATTCCGACCTTTTACCCAGACTAAAGCGAAAATAATAAAGTACACCAAATTACGATTTCATGAAAACTGTAGCTTGCTAAGGGTCGGGATCCGATAGTCTCGTGTATTTTGAAGCCAATTAAAGATTGAAGTTAAAACTTCCCTTGAAGCTTTCAAATTTTAGGACTGCAATTTTAAATGTTAATGGAAAATTATAGAGGAGCTGGCTACGAAATATAACTGAAAGATATTTTGCAAATCTTTAATATTCAAGAACGTGTTAATCTTTCGACGTTTAATTAAATTTTGTCAATTTATTAAGCTTTAATAATGACTTGTTTTCTTCAGAGGGATGCTGCTTTTCATGGAAATAATGAGATATATTTTCCAACTCTTGAATGATCCATTAACTTCATAATAAAAATAATTAGCAGGTTCCATTACGTTTTTACGAATTTTCCATTAAAGAAATTTATTAAAAACACGCGTTTCAATCTTGGAGAACATTAATCAAGACAGTTTTCAAACGAATCGACAATTTACTTCTAGAAATTCCTTGTCACGCACAAATTGGTTCAGTCTGACACTTATGTCATCAAATTTCACGTCTGGTATTCGAGAAGTCAAAACAACTGAAATATTTTGGTAAAAGTGTAGGTTAGAAATTCCTAATCGCACTTAATGTGTATGTGTTTTGTTGGCGCGTGACAATATTAATCTTATCGATTCCCGTAATGGTAGCTAATCATTTGAGAAATGGGATAGATAGGAAACGTCATTGATATGAAGTTAATACGGGTTAGAGAATGCAAAATGAGAAAGTGATTGATGATATCAAGTTAATTTGGCAGCATCTTCTCCGAACTAGCATAGCGACATGATAATGGAGCAAAAAGGGTTAACGAAACTTTGTAAAGTTATTCATTCTCATCTTCTTCAGTTATTCATCATTATCAGTTACGGTGCGTAGACACAGCATCTCCATTGTTCGTTCCGCCGTGAATAATTTCCTAATAAAAAAATTCATAATTATTTTCTTACAAAATATATTAAGAATTATTTCTTTCTTATTTTTTGTATAACAATGCCTTGAAGTGAACTGAAAAACCTGAAAATGTTACAGGATCTGCAAATTGTAATATGCAAGTGACAAGTCGGCGAAGTGCGTTTGTTTAGTGAAAGTCACGCCACTTCATCTCGGTTCTCTTGTATTATGTTCTACATCGCGACTCATTTGAATGCTGAAAGCGAGTCACTCTGAAACCGATGTTATTTTTAATAAAAATTGAAAGTATTTTACCAATCAATATCCACTTTTGCTTGCTCCAGCAAAATAAAAAATGCTTGCTTTTTACTCGAAGCCTTTATCTGATTTTTTGTGCAAAAAAAATCCCTTCAATATACTTAAATTTCAATAGATGGTTTTTATTTAGTTCATATTTTAAACTTAAAATTTCTACCATTTTTTTGCCGCATTTGTAGCGAAAACAGAATTTCTAAGGAATATCCTACAAAAATTTACATTAAAAAAGTTGTTTAAAAGATAATGCTCATATAATGCTAATTTATCGACACAACATGCTGTGTGAAATAAAAACCATTTCTATTTTTGCACCAGCGAAAAGGTTTAAGTTTCAGGTATTTCTTCAAATTTTGTTAAACTTATTCTTCTCTAGGCTTTTTTGAGCCTATTATTTTGACTTAAAAAACAGTCCTATGGCCATCGATTTTATCACTAGCCCATTGACAAGAAACGTCGATTATACTTTTAATTATTTGGAATTATGCCAAGCTGTTTGGTTATAACTTATAAGTATGTGTAATTTTTTTTATAGAATATTTGCATATTTATTTTGGCATAAGTTCGCAGATTAAAAAATTGACAAAGCATACGTTTCCATACCTCAAACACAGCGTTTTATATCTTTTAAAGCATTTGATGTTAGGTTCTAGCCTCCACTATTAGGTACATAATTGCCTAAAAATCAAATATTGTGTTTTTACGGAGAAATATTGCTTGAGAACTGCTTGATATAGGTAAAGCAAAATTCATCAACCAAAGGTTTCGAATAGATATTTAAAGATTTCTTTCCTGATGAGTTCGATATTTCAATCCATTTCATCCGTTAGGGAGATGCGAGGGAACGAAGAAACGAACGCTACCCACAGTCAGACAGAAAAAATTAAAACTTGTAGCTGTTTAGGCCCGAAACGTGATTTTTGTTAAAGCTTGACATCAAAAGTTTTTCTGAAATCAACACTCTTTCTTATACTAGAAATGGGAAACCAGCAGTTGGTTATTAGCTGAAACTATTCAGTTTAATTGAGGAAGGGTAGTTGCATTACCAATTTATTTATTTTTACAGAAAATTAGATCTCTTACACAAAAGCCTATTTTTGTGCAGCTTCAGTAACGTTACTGCGACACCGCGCAAAGATGTAGTAGCGCATCTACTGTTTAGAAACTTTGATATACATTAATGTACTTCTAGCAGTGTGCTACAGTAGCGCTACTGAAACGCCACAGAACTCGTATGTGCAAGGGACCTAGACCTAGACCAACCACGTTCTGTAGCGCTATGGCAGCGCTGCTGTAGTATCACTTCTAGAAACCTATATCAGAGATTTCGTACGCGCTTTGACGTTCTAGCGGGTTTTCTGTTTAAAAACTTTGATTAAAATTAATCTACTTCTAGCAGTGGTGCCACAGTAGTGCTACTGAAGCGCCACAGTCAGTTGTTTGTGCCTATAAGAAGCCTAGATCACTTTTTGGACACTACCACTTTCTGTGGCACTGCTGTGGTACCACTGTTAGAAGTAGTTAGAAGAAGCAGCACGTTTGTTGTTTCAAAACTCTCGTTTAAGTTAATGTTCTTCTAGCAGTGGTGCCGCCGTTGAAGTGCCACCGAAAGTGACTCGTGTGCAAGGGACCTGTACCTAGACCAATCACTTCTGTGGCGCTATGGCGTACACTTTTAGAAATCCATAACAGAGATTTTACACGAGCATCAGTGTTGTAGCGCGTCTCCTGTTTAAAAACTTTGATTCAAATCAATCTACTTCTAGCAGTTGTGCCAAAGTAGCGATACTAAAGTGCCACAGAAAACCGTTTGTGCTCAAGGGGTCTAGCCCTCTTTTTACACAACTATTTTCTTTGGCGCTATGACAACGCTGCTGTGCTACCACTGCACTGTTAGAAATCCATTAATTCAACCAGATCTTTCACACGCGCAAAAATGTTGTAGTACATCTTCTGTTTACAAATTTTATTTAAATTAATGTACTTCCAGCTGCACAGTAGCGTTACTGAAACGCAACAGAAAGTGGCTTGTGTGCAAAGGGCTTCTGTTTAAACACCAACCCTTTTTTTGTGGTTTTATGACAATGCTGCTGTGGTACCACTCGTAGAAATTCGTAAAATAGTTCAGAGAGTTTACACGTCCATTAATGATGTAACGCGTCTACTGCAAACTTTCTGTGCCGCTATGAAAGCGCTGCTGTGGTACCCCTTTCAGAAATCCATAATTTAGTAACGCATATACTGTTTAAAAACTCTCATTTAAATTAATGTACTTTTAGCAGTGGTGCCACAGTAACGATATTGAGGCGCTATAGAAAGTGGCTCGAGTTTAGGAGGCCACTTTCTAGACCTTACTACTTTCTGCGGCGCTATAACAGCGCTGATCTGTTAAGAATCTATAATTTGGATCATAGGTTTCAATGTTGTACCGCGTCTACCATTTAAAAACTCTTACTTACATTAATGTACTTCTAACAGTGGGGCTTTAGTAGCCAGTGGCGTTCCGTGGGTTAAAAATTTGGATAGGCATACGAACAAATTATGTAACATTAAGACTAAAGAGTAACAAAATTACGGCAACTTCAATTTACTAAGACCTGTTGTTAAATGAATTAATCTACGCTTAAAATCCCTATTAAATTTCACTTTGTCATGATGCACTTTAATTTGATAACGTAAACCTTCGTCCAAAGCCAAGGTAATGCGTGATTTGCCAAATAATTTCAATCTAGCAGTTGAAGATAAATGTTCTTTGGTCAACGCATGTTTTTAATTGCAGCTGAAAGATTTTTTAAATCAGATGATCCTGATTCAGACCACACTTTTGAGGGGTTAGATGTAGATGAAAATAGTAAGCAATTCCAGCACAATAACTTATTTTTAATCTTTAATACCATTCAGTATTAAACGATCTAGATTTCTTCCTACCGTCTGTCTGTAACAGCTTTAGTAGTTTAGGAGTATATCGCCCATGTTTTTTAATTTCTATTTGTTTTTCGTATGATTAACCATTAAATTTTTCTTTAAACGCTGGTCAACGAAATTTTCTATATTTGCTGCAAATTTGCAAACTACGTATGAAATAAATAATTACTCAATAGCTTCACGCTGGACGTCAATGCCGCTTGTAATTTAATAACCGAGTGAGGCCGTGCTTTTTCGATGCTAAAAACGGTCTGAAATTCCTACTATTTTTTTCATCTGATCATTGCATTATTTCATAGATGTACATGCAAACGTATTAAAAACAATAGACTGGCTGGTTGTGTCTGACCTGGAATAATTCGGCCGATAAGCTGGGCCTCGCCTAAACAAAACGGTGTTTTAAACGCTTGTTTGTTTATCTGCGGTCGCTTTGTTTCAGAATTTTTTTTATTGAAATTTAGAATTTATATTTTATTTGAAAAATTATGGGTAGGCACTGCCTACCCTGCCTAATAGGACGGACCGCTACTGTTAGTAGCAGTACTGTGGCGAATTTTCAAAAGAGAAAAAATACTATCGATTTCCAACATCAAAAGTATATGGTGCCATTTACAAAATTATAAATTGTGTCATTTCCGGTTAAATCGGAAGTGTTCTAAAAATATTAGTGGTGTCTACAGAGTGATACAAATGATATTAACATTTTTTTTCGATATTGGCACAAATCATAAAATGTTTTTCATCGTGAGCGGTGATTGTGAAACACCCCTTATAGTATATATATGTATCAAGTGATAAAAAAATAAAACAAACCTTAAACTGTACTTTAAACATAACTTTAAAGTTTAAGTAATTTTAAACTTAAGAATAACTTCTTGTCGTTGCATCCTTTAAATGTCAGCTTAAACTTAAATATGAAATTCATCGGATAAAGCACCCGAGTACATTGAATTAACGTCTTTCATTTTGATGTACATGCACCCGTATTTCAAGCAATGATAAAATGGAAATCCATTAGCATACATAACAGAAAGATACGCTTGAAAATGCTTGTTTCGCTCTGCACATTAAAATTACACCCGTGTTAATGCATTTAGGCAGTAGTAGAAGCATTTCCTAATGCATATCACATTCAAATGCCATAGTTTCGGTCCCTACAAGATAATTGAATTTCGCTTGGAATATAAAGCACGCTTCCTGCTGGATGTTTGTCAATTATTTCCGAATCACTTGTTTCGAAACTAAGTTGAGAGGAGACAATTTCAGTCAAGCTATTTGTGGTTCTCTCATTCAATACAGGTTTATAATTATATTTTTTCAAATGAATTTAAGTAACACCAAAATGTTAGGTAGTATTTCTTCTGATCAACTACAGAAATCTGTGTTCTGATTGGTAAAATTTGGTTTCATAGTCTCATATAAACTCAAATTTCTGTAATCGATTATTTTGAAACAAACTCAGTGTCATACTGAGGTTTGATGTTAAAAGGTTGTATACTTCAGTGTAACTAACTCCGTTGAAAGGTATAAAATTGCAACCTCAATACCGAGTGTTTGTATATGTTTTTCTCTCGGGAAAGTTTGCGAGAGTAAAACTTTGAAGTGTATATATAAATCGTTGCTTAAAGTTTATTTGATTCAAACGTAAAGTAGGTAGTAGATGAAAATTTCAGTATAATTCACTTACTATTGTAATTTGGTCCAACTCATGTTGGCATGTTTAAACACTATTAGTGATGTCTCGGTTTTGGTGAAATTTATAGTCCTCTTGTTTTTATTTGTGCTCTTTTCCAGGAAGAAGAATGTATTGCGTGTGCCTTCAGTTGCAGAGACCTTAAGGGAAAAAAATCGCCCAAATTCTCACGATATTAATTCGAAACGCTGAATTTGTTACGTTCTGCTCGCTGCAAATACCCAATAACGTGATATAAATCACCCCAAAGCAAAGTCAATTGTATCTAATTCTAATATCGCGAATATTATAGAAATCAGATTATACAACCTGCACCTGTGCCGATGCAAAAATTCAAACAAGAAGCTATTCTTAACTTACTGTTCTCCTACTCAATTGCTCTGGCGCTTTTAAGGGTGCCTGAGAAGCGTCCACACGCAACTTAATTTCGACTCGCCCTTAACTAGTCACGCGCACACATACGTCTATTTACGTTTCTGGTGAAGCTTAGTAAATGGAGTGTCTGTTCTTCTAATTTATTTTACAAACGTCTTCCCGAATTACAAACTTATACGAAAATTAATCGAACTTTTTTATTATCTTCTGTTTTCATACAAATACATACCGGAGCATTAAATTGAAGCTCAAGCTTCAAAACGGATTATCGAAATGAAAGATTCTGGATTCTGTTTTGCTGCATTGTCTTTTTATTTTATCGCTTCCATTGATGTGGACTAATCTTTTTATAAATAGACTGAATTGGTTTTTTACTACCCTGGCTTGATACACTGCTCGTTTTTAGTTTGTTATCACAGCGGCACTCGTTTCGAATTTCTTTAAGTTTTTAGGTTATAACGTGTAGGTCCCTCATCTAGATAACTATTGTTACCCAAAAACAAGAGAGAGGTCAGGTCAGGCCTAAGCAGCCCGAATCTAAAAATAGCTGTCGGGTAACCGTCACGGTGACCTCCTCGCATTTATTAACATTTTTGAAAATTTTTACAAAAATTCGAAAATTGTGAATTATTTTTAAAATCTTTTAATTATGAAGTTTTATACTCTTTGATAGCTTTTTGAAAACTTCTTATATACAGGATGTATCAAATTGCTTGTTAACTATTGGTATTTCGCTTATTTGAAGAGATACGACGATGGTTAAATTAGAGAAAAGTTGTGGAATTCTATGCTCACTAATAATATGAAAAGAAATTAGAGCTAACTTGCTTAGTTTTTGAATACACTAAAAAAACTGAAATTTTGGATTTTTTGTTTTCAGCTATAACTCAGTTATCATTTATGTTACATATTTCTAGATAACGCATTATTAGGACACGTTTTCATGCTGAATTTAAATTTTTAATCAGATTTGGTATACCTGTTACCATTGCTCATTTTCGACCGTCAACTTTTTTTTCTTATGGTCGGCATTTTAAATTTTTTCATATTTGAATAGAGTTTTTGATTCTGATTTCAACAATGTGTCACACTTTGCATTTTGTTTAAGTTTTGAGCATTTTATTACAGTAAATAACAATTTCATAAGTGTGCCATGGAAAGACCACGTCATTTAATTTATTTTGATAAAATTCTAGTAGGCCATGAACTGATGGAAGTAAAACAAAACACTACTTTTATTTACTTTGGTATTTAGATACATTAGGTACGCGAACATTTCAGGAAACTTTGTTTTGAGTGTAGGCAGCAAGTTATGTTATTTTTTATAAAAACAAATTAATGACAAAGTTTCTAACATATACAATTTACTAACAATTCCACTTGCAGTTTTTATGTTTGCAACTGACATAACAAATTTGAATAACAGGTTAAATAAATACAACAGATAACACTAGAACTGCACTAATACAAACAATTATTAAATAAATGTGCAAAACATTTGACTCCTTTGTACATGTTCAGAAGCTCGTCTAAAATAAACTGTCTAATCTGTGTGTTAGTAACTGTGTTCATTTGTTTTTGTAAAACATAACTTAACCTGCTGCCTACGCTCAAAACAAAGTATTCAGAAACTAAGCAAGATAGCTCTAATTTCTTTTTAGATTATTAGTGGGCATAAAATTCCACAACTTTTCTCTAATTTAACCATCGTCGTATTTTTTCAAATAAGTGAGATCCCCATAGTTAACACGCAATTTGATACATCCTGTATAAAATTTTTATCGGATGTTTATAATTTTAAAAATTTTCACGTTTGTGAACATTGAACAAGATTTTTATAATTTTGAAACTGTTTGGAAATTTTGAGCCTTTTTAAGATTTTTAAAAATTTTGAAAATTTTTGAAGAATTTGAATATTTCCAGAACTTTGTAATTTTTAAAACATTTTACAATGTTTTGAAATTTATTTATTTTTAGTACTTTCTAACCTCATTCCTAATCTAAAATAGATTTTATTATTTGCTGATAGTCGCTTTTTGGAGATTATCCAATTAAACTGTGCAAAATACGAATCTAAGGTTCTTTTTCGAGCGCATCTGTATTGAAGTAGGGAACCCCCTTCCCTGTATTTTTTGAAGCAGTCGCCAGGTTTTATGATATTTTGTTTTCTCTAGTTGCAACCTCAAAATCGATGTAGTTGGGATTGTCGTTTTTTATGTAAACTGTTCAGGTAAACGACCAAAAGAAAATCCTCAATAAATGGTTTCTCATTGGAAAGTTGTTCCTATTGCCGTTTCACATGTTCATACTTACTAATTTCCTAGCTTAAAATCTGTTCGTTTTTTGAACTGTATTTGATTGTTGTCGCATTTTGCAGATTTTTTAATTAGGTAACGCGCATTTTCAAAACTTCAGAATATTTTTAAGTAGCATTTGTGTTTGTTTAAATGATTAAAAAAGCAAAACTTTTTAATGCGTATTAGTTCATCAGCCTGATTTTGTAATATTGTTTGTTTTAGGTTATTTCTTAAATTTGCCAATACTTTTCGGTTACCTTATTGTTACCGAAAGGTTTACGTTAACATACAGTTTTTAAATAAAGTTTTTTGCTTATTTTAAAGTGTAGGTTTGAGTTTTAAATAAGATAAAGCTGAAGTGTTAACTTCGAGCGGACTTTCCCATACTAGATATAGATACTTGCCGTATTTGCAAGTGTAAATACGTTTTCGATTTGCCTTAAGCTCTTCTCTCATTTCACCGTATGTTAGATTTCTAAGATAATAATTTTCATAGGCAACTCTACGATATAAGAATAGTAAGAACGGAACCTTCCGCCCTACAACTGATTAGATGCGCTTTGGATTTCGGACTGAAAATCGATATAAATGTTTTATTTAAAGAACATGCAAGAATTAAAAATATATTTTTTAGCTAGAGCTAATTGATAGGTGTAGGTAAAATCACGTAACTGTCGGAAAATGCGTTGTTGATATTAAAAAGTATCGTTTTTTTCCTTAATTTTAAAAATAGTTGAAAATTCTTGCTGATTCTAATAAAGTACTTTGAATAGTTTATCGAACTGATAAATGTTTAAAACGATCGGCGTTTGTGTTTTTGAATAAATAGTTAATCAATTTCAAATTTTAAAGAAATTCCTAGAAGGTCTCAGAGTAAAATTTGGGAGATTATTAAAACAAATTTGTAGTTCACTACAAGCTCTATCGGTTCAGAAAGTTTAAAAAAAATCGTGTTGGCAGTTTTTGAAATATATTTTTTGAAGATGTTCAAAATTTTGAAGCAGCGCCTTTGCGATCGTTTTCGGATTTTCAAAATTAATTTTATATTATTGTATACTACCCACAAAGGGCTCTCAAACAAGTTGTAACTGATTCCGAGCAGACAACTACTTTTTGAGTAAATGGGCCTTAAAGTTGACATTTTCAAAACGTTGTAGCGGCCGCCATTTTGAAGCTAGAAATTTAGGTAGAAAGGTTTTTAACTTGCCTTAAGTTCTTCTCTCAGATCCAGAGCTCAAATTTCTAAAATTTAGTTTTGGAAAAACACGCTACCAAAAAATCATGTTTCTGGTTGACTCTTTTGAAAAGCTTAACAACTAGAACTAAAATTTTAGATATACATCTTGATTAAAAATTTTATCAAAATCGGTTTAGTACTTTAGAGTTTAGAGGCGCCCCCCCAAACACACACCCACAGACAGACACACATTTTTTTAAAAACCACTTTTTTTGGGGCTGCTTGAGTCCCAAAACGTGGATTTCCGCTAAAATCTAGATTTAGAACATTTGCACTATATCAAGACTTTCCTATACCGAAGGTATGGGAAAGTAAAAATTGGCAATTCTCTTGACCTGGACTGTGGCACACTTTAAAAATCGTTTCAGTCTGGCGTTGAGGCGACGGGACGTTTCGGAGGTCGAAACGTCGCTTCATCGCAACGCCGGACTGTGAACACTGTCTGACATATTCATCTAAATCACAATTCACAGTTACAGATAGTTACACAACATTTTAAAATAGTTACCTTCTCTGTATTTTTAAAAATATTCTATAAAAGAATAGGGAGAACTCCTAGCCTAAGACTTAGTACAAATACTTTTGCAATTAAATTTAGCATCTTGTGCTATTACTACTGATGAGCAATTTAGCTTAAACAGACATGTATTAGCGTTTTCCGTTTATTAAATAACAAAGCATTCATTTACATATCAAAAATTCATAGAGGGCGTCACAATTGAACTTTGTACAGTGCTTTGGAATACTAACTAAATTGTCGCGCATCCCCCCAGCTCTACAAATTTCCAACTTAAAAAACCACGCGCACAGCTTTGCACGATTTTTTTAATGAAATTTTATTTCTTTTCGTTGTTTTTATTGTTTCAGAGTTTCTGCCATATAGTAACAGTGTGTTCATCTAAAAAACCTTGTTATTTGTCATTTGTCTTACAGCCCTCTATTACTCTGTTTTAAGAACATGCTATACAATTTGCTAACTTCCGTTTGCGGGTCGTTTTAAACTTTTATTGCTATCGGTCTCGCAATTCCTTGAATTTCAAGCTTCACTCACATACACACACACCCACAAACACACTCGCAAACACAGACAGACAATACATTTCCATACTGGGGGTTCTGAAAGTAAAAAATGAAATGAAATGTGTTTGTTTATCTGCTGTGTAAATATTGAAATGAAGATATTTTGTTTATTTTACACCCAAATTTTAAATGTAAACCAGTTTTTTTCAACAAAATATAGCTTGGTTGGTTGGTCTAATTATGTTGAATTTTTCTATTTCGTTTGCAGTTCACCAGTACATTTTACATCCGAAATGACGCATTTTATACGTAACTTATATTTTCTGTTCGTTTTCATCAAACTGTTCATGTTAGTTCTTTACTAACTTTGTCAAATTAGGTTCTGTTTTCTACTTTGTAATTAAATTTTGAATTTTCCTTCTCTTTAATTGTTGTTTCTTAACTTCATCGTTTTATATCGTCTAACGAATTTTTGACTAACCTTTACATTGTTTTAAAATTTCCTAATAGAGTTCGTGAATAAAGAAACTGTGTTCGTTCTGCTATGTTTTATAAATTATAAAGAAATTTTAAATTGATGGTAATTCTATAGTTTTCATTAAATTCAGAAACTTATAATTTAATTTTTGCAAAATGTTAAAACGGACAAAGTTTTACTCGAAATATGCTGCTGTAGAAGCGCTAGAAGTCCTTGGGGAACACTTTGTAAGGCCTAAAATGCTAATTACTCTCACACTATATCGATAATTTTAAATTACTTTCTTGTCTCTTTCTCGCATCTTTGTATAACATAACTGTCAAACGACCTTCTAGTTCTCCTTGTTTTATCAATTTGTGCAGAGTACTTTTCCTTTACCTACCGACGTTTATTTTTCACTTATTTTTGTTTTGTCTAACTGATAATACTACCCACTGGTTCAATGACAGTGATTTGATGTTTTTATTGCAACTCCTTGTTTCTCTCGATTTTCCTAGAACATTTATTTTCATTCAAGAAAACGTATGACAAGAGCGTTATTGTAGAACTTATTAAAGAAGCTGTGCTTGAAAGAATAACATAAAATTGCTTTTGTACTCCTTACTTGAGGCACCGAAAAATCAGCATTTTAAAGTTTGTTTTTGATGTAAATGTCGCACATCTGTTATTATAAAACGAAATCTAGGTCTTCAGAAAATATGACATCGGTATGCGGACGGACGGTCTTTTAATTCCGTTTTATATTAAAACTTTACTTTAGTACGAGCTTCGTGGGTAAAATTGACGCAACGTGTTTGAATTTAATTTGGCTAAACTAAAATATTTTTCTAGGCAAGAAAATAACTTGATATTGATTTAAAAATAAATTCTTCTAAGTTAGAGCATTTACATGAGATTTATTTTTTTTGTGAAAGCTTTAACAATATTAAACAATTTTAAAAAATTTTAAAATTATATTTCCGTTATTACTGCATATTATGGACGTTTTGCACTTCATAATTTTTTTTCAGTTTGAGCTACGTATTACTATTCACATTATTTACAATTTATTTTTGACATTCCATTTGCAAAATTGTAATTATAATAATAATTTCTTTTTATAATATTTTGTTGAAATAGGTGTTTGCCCAATGTATGCTTTGTAACATGTTAATTAACTAATTTAATTGAGTAAAAGTTTAATTAGGCTAATGTAAATAATAATATAATAAATAAATAGCACTAGATTTGGTCATATAAATGTTTATGACCTAATATAATCATATTAGCACCAATTTTCTTCCTATAAATCTTCATTAGCCAAATTGACCATTTGTATGGCAAAATGAAATGACAATTTTCGTTGTATTACTCTTTATTTTGCTAAAAGAATAACATTACACGAAATTCAACTAAATTGTCGCCTAACGAAATTAGTTCATCTTTAGTCGAAGTGCTTGGTTGTTTTCTTATACCATTAAACTAAAAAACAGTAAAGTGGGTATGTGGGTGGAAATTCATTGGTAGTATAGTAAAAATAAACTTTCTAGTATGGAGTAATTTATGTATCACCAACTGAAGATATTTGGAGCATCAAGATTGTAGGTTACATTTTAGATTCTTAAGAAAAACGGAATTGGTCCGTAAAGGATAGAAATAGGAAACTGTATTTAGGTTATTTAAAATATTAAACTATAAACAATTCTGTAGTAAGGTTAACTACTACAACTATAACATAACCTTTGAATAATTTAAATTTAAATAGTCTTGACTTGTATTATTATCTTGGCTGTGATAAATCCGAAAACAAAATGTAAAACTAATCGCTCAACTTTACCTCCTATTAGGCTAATAGCCGTGTTTATCTTTTCGTGTTTTTGTGTTTGTACATGTGCGCTGACTAAATGAGGTCAGCAAAATAATAATATGCGTTTCACCTTCAAAACAGTAAAGTAAATAGAATTTGTTAAATTTTAAAACTAATTAAAATTAGCGGAACCCGTGGTCTACAATCTACGCGTTTTATGGTAACTTCTTTTTTAAAAGTAATAAATAATCTGTGTCGAGATGCAAGACATGTACCGAAGCACCACAGTATTGTGTATTCTCCAACACAAAGTCGGCGACTGAAATCAACATGTATAACAACTAAGTAATCATGCAAATGTTTATTAGTTTGTGTTTGTATACCTTTCTAGCGTAATCGACATTAAATAATTTTTAAAAAAATGTACTCAATTTTCCTTCAAATTGGCTCCGCCCATTAATGTTTTAAATTTTAATTTTCACGTTTTTGTAAATGTATAAATGAATGTCTGTTCTTGATTTCCATTGTGATCGTGTATGATAGGTTCGGTTGGGGGTAAGGTTAGTCTTATCTGCAATTTTTACTTTCCCATACCTTCGGTATAGGGAAATGAAAATTTTTGAAATCTAGATTTTATCGAAAATACACGTTTGCGGGCTCAAGGAACCCAAAAAGTGTTTTATAAAAATGTCTCTCTGTGAGTGGATGGGCGTGTAACGCCTTTAAGGCGAAAATGCTGGACCGATTATGATAAAATTTTAATTTAAATAATTAAATCAAGAGGTATATCGAAAATTGTAGTTCAAGTTAAGCTTTTCAAAACGGAAGTTAGATATGTTTTTTTGGTAGCGTTTTTTTCCAAAACGAAATTTTGAAAATTTGACATGAGAGAAGAACTCAAGGCAAATCTAAAACTTTTTCACCGAATTCTCTAGCTTTAAAATGGCCGCTACATACTACTACAACTTTTTGAAAATCATTACTTTAAAGCTCATTTACTCAAAAAGTAGTCGCCTGACCGGCATCAGCTACAACTTGTTTGAGAGTCCTTTGTGGGTAGTATACGATGAAATTAAATTAATTTCGAAAATCTGAAAACGATCGCAACTTGATCTTGAAAATTTTCCAAAAAATATTATTCAAAAACTGATCACACGACTTTTTTTAACTACATAGGCTGTTAGAACGGAAGATTGGCTACAATTTGATTGTTTTTTGAAAACTATAACCTCACTGGAGCACCCTCTATAAATGTTTGAAGATCTAAAATCGGTACCCCTTTATTTATTAAACGGGGTCCGATAAAAAAAATTTTCTGAAGCAGAATTGCTCATCATGACTAGTAGAATAAAAATTTAAAAATAAATGCATGGATTTATTCCATAGTTTCGGAGCATGCTGTAATAAAGTTACAATGTTTCAACCTATTGAAAAAGAAATTTAAGAAAAATACGAATTTAGGATTTGGTTGGCTACTGTGTAGAACATGTAAATTCCAGTTATTTATAATTAAAAAAAAAACGTTCTCACCCAATAATTTTTGGACTTGATCAAGTTATAATCGAGCATAATTACTAAGCCGTAGCGTCATTATTGCTGACGTCACGAACTGACAGCGAAATACGTATGGAATAGAGGATTGCCTATATAGCTTGTTTTCTTAGAAATGTAACAGTCGGTTATAACTATAAAATTTATACTGTTGCAAATACGATAAGTATTAATTTCTAGTATGGGAAAGTCCACTCGAAGTTAACACTTCAGTTTTTTTAACTGAAATTGGTAATCCAGTACCTGAGGGTGATAAAATAATGTTTTAAAATTTAATTTTCACATTTGAAACTTTTCTAAAATTTTGATTTTTTTTAACTGTAAATGGTAATGTTATTTATGTTATTATTATTGAAATATGCAAGGAGTCGGCGAGCATGCTTTTCGTAAATTCGTTTGTTTCCTGAAATACTAAGCGTGCATACAGTATAGCACCGTTTTTTTATGTATCACTTCAAAAGAAGGCTCAAAGTTTTATTTTAACAATGAAGAAAAACATTTGTACATTTTGCAGTCGCAGAACTGCTCTATCGCAATGCATCTGAATGCCCGCTTATTTAACACATAATCGCATTTATTTATTTTAACTTATCCAACTTGTTGCATTAATGCGACCAGTTTCAGTTTTCTAACAATACCATCATCCTTTCATAGTGATGACATCTTAAATTGTATATACAGCACAACTTAATAAATTGTGGCGTAGCACTTATCTGCTGAAAGTCGAGAGCAGCGCCGACCGTTGAGTGACATAATCGAAGAAGTACAAACAAAATAATAAAACATACATTGTAGACACGTCTGCGCGTCCTTCACTGCTTGGTCTGAACTATATCGCCGCTGTGACGTCAGAGCTTGCTCAGATTGTACTACGCACTTTTGGTGTGTAGGATAAACATTGCATTCGGCCGCACGTGTTTCTATCTTTACATCGTTTTTGTCGTGTATTTTCTAAATTTTAAAGTGTTTTTTGTGTATATTTGATAAAACCAATTGTGTGAATTAGAGTTTAAAACCTCTACGGTGCAAATTCGGTGTAAAGAAGTGGCATTTTGAAGTTTATCTAAGAAAATACAAAATTAAAAGTGAACTTGATTAGAGCTTATATTTTCGATCGTTAGAATGGTTATCACTGTTTAATTAATGTCTATTAACGATTTTATCAAAATTTTTCCCACTAGGAAGATGCAAAAACTAATATACACGATATAAACTGCTATGCTGCATAGACTAAAACTTCTTGTTTACCCTATAGACCACTGATAACAACTGCCATTTAGTCACGTGATGCACGTGATGTATTCGTGAAAGCTGTTTCGTGACTGCTGGTCAGGCTACCACAATCGGAAGGTCGGTGGCGCGGCTTTACATATAGAAGATACGCCTACCGGGATACGATACATGCAGAAAATCTCGCTGGAATAAGGATGAATTGATCAAAGAGGGGCTCCATCTTGTTGAGAAATGATGTCCAGATCAAATTTCTGTTCATTAATTTCTGCGATTTTCATAATAAGGGAATCTATCGAGTCTTTTAACATATTTAATTACAGCGGACCCGTTAAGTTGGTTTTCACGAACAAAGGGCTAACCGAGAGGTAAACCGCAAGCTAAAATTGTACACTGACTTCCGCTTAGTAAAAGACTTCCCACGGACTACTTTTGGACTTCCCCCAGGCTTCCCCGACTTCATTTGGACTTCCCCGACATCCCTTGAACTTCCCCGACTTCCCTTGGACTTCCCCGACATCCCTTGGACTTCCCGACTTCTCTTGGATTTCTCTAGGACAACCCTCCGATTATCTCTTGTAATCCCGCAATATATTTGTAATGTGCAAGTTAATGTCACTTTTGTAGTTACCAAATTAAAGGATATAAAGCTATTCTGAAGCTTAAATGCACAATACGTTCTGAAAAGAAGGGTCTAAGAAATAAACTCGGATATGTGTTCTTCGCATATCAAGTAGCTGATTTTCCTAAGAGGGGTTTTCCTACCATTCCCTAACGCTCCCCTCGCCCCCTTTCTTATTTTTTTTAAATGTACGAATTTTCGTTAAACGTTTTTGTTTTCGAATGCTGTATCTTCGAAACAAAGGCCGCTACGAATTTGCGAAAATATTGACTTTAATGCCCGAACACTCAAAAACATAATATCCATATTAAAAAATCATGATAATATTAAATAGCCCCAATAAGTATAATCATGTCATACAAAAGAATGTTAGGAAATATAAAAATGCCAGATTATCAAAATTGTAGAAATTTTCAATAACTATGTCTAAAACCGTCTAACTTCATTTTTTTAAACTTTGTGAGCCGATGGAGTAAACTACAAATTTGTTTTTTATTAATCTACCTAATTTTACTCTGACGCTTTCTAGGAATTTTTGAAAAATTAAAAATTGATTAATGATTTATTCAAAAACGCAAACCTCAATCATTATCAACTTTAAACAAATTAATAGACAATTTAAAGTAGTTTATAATACAAAGAATAGTTTTAAATTATTTTAGATATTAAGAAAATAAAACGATTCTTTTAATATCAACAACACGTTCTTCTGAAGTTATGTGATTTTAACTACGCTTATCAATAAGCTTCTATTAAAACACATATTTTGCATTCTTTGCATTTTTTAATAACTTTTCAAATAAGCTATTGACAGCGATTTTTGGTCCGATGTTCGAATAATATCTTATTAGCCGTAGGGCGGTTATCTTGCTTCCGTGCAGTTTAGCCAAAGTTATCGCTGCCTCATTTGCTTACAGCTACAGTACACATCCTGTTGCACATTCCCGCTGGAGCGTTATCTTTTTTAATTATTTGTTTCTTTCTTTAATTTTTATTAAAACAAACTTATTCAATTATTAATTAGCGCGGGAATATTTATAACGTAAAAAGTATGGGAAAGTATCAGTGACGTGTTTTGCCCATTTTGTATTTTATCCTTTCGTAAAATGTTTTTCTCTTCTTTTTCAATACTGTGTATTGAGTTTCTTGCTTGAATTAGTATCGCATATTTATTTGCTACTATTTTTTAAATGAAGAATAACACAGCTGTTGACAAGAATATAAAATTTCTTTCACCTTTAATGAGTATGTTTGCGACGATTTAAAGGCGGTTGTAAATACAGCAAAGTTTAAAATATTTAAATCGAAACTTTTATTAAATCTGAGAATTAAACTGTGTTTAGATTTTCCTTTGAATTGTATTTGCTTAAATTTTTAGAATTGAAGAGAATGTGAATTACTATTTTCCGTTTGTCATTTAAAATTCTACCAAGTTGATATTATTACTGAAACCGTGTACTAACACGGCTAAGTAAACAACTTTACGAAATCCATTAGACATTAGGAAATGGTCTTGAGAGTCAATTGCGTTGGGCTTGGAGACTTAAAACTTTGCCAAGTTAATGATTCTTAATAGTCTACGTAAGAATACCGCCCTGAAAATGGGCCATGCCTTGGGACGACGACGCTCCGGCGTTTAACCTTCAAATTACAGAGATGCCTAAGACATTCCGCCCTAAAAGACACGTTCGTTATCACGGTGCGATTCCTCCCAGCATGTAAGGTTCATTTGCCTTACTTTAAATTCAGGACATAGCGCATACACATACCCGCGTGATAATAAAAAATACATGACCTGTATTCTTTTATAACAAGCCTCCGGTTAGAACGAAATCGTGTAATTTTACGAAACGGCGAATTAATGTTTTAGATTCTACCCCATAATACGCATACGGCTTATGGGGGAATAATGAAGTTTTTCCGGAAATGAACGTTGGGCAAAACGCTGACTAGTCCTAGCGGCCGGACCCATTTTGTTCCGGTGTTTTGTTCGGCTTTGAGTTTACTAATCGCCGATTAAAAGATTAAAATTCCGGAATACATTGCAACCAGATAAGGTCTTAATTCACTTATAAATTATAAACAAGTCCAGCTTACAGTAGGGGCTGCGTAAATTGGCTTGTATATTAGAGGGACGAGATACGCAGAAACCACATCACTTAACTTTGAAAGTATAAAGTTTGTTGCCCAACCATTAACATGTGCGTTACAATTTGTTCGTTGGGCTAAATTAACACTCACCATCGCTGTATCCTAGCTCGCTAGCTTTCTTCTTTGTTTTTCTTCCTAGAACATTATCGATCTCATGTTTTTTTTATAAACCTTAGGTACTAACAAATCGAAATTAGGATGTTTATCAGCCGTCAAGAGACTTTTTCGTGAGGGTCAATGTATGTCTTGTAAATGTTATTGCACCAAAGAAAAATTAATTTTAGTGTTAGTACTGCTAGGGTGTAAACTTTAATTCGGATCAGCAATGGGATCTCGGAAACTGTAACGATTAAATTCACTGGTCAACAAATTTTTAACTTTTTATTTTTCCTTTAATATCTATATATAATTTATTTTTGTTTTCTAGTTCTAATTACAATCTTAAAAAGAAATTGCTTCTAGCAGGTCACGTTTTGGAAAAATTAACTTAAAGAATGAATAGAAGATATTACGCATAATAACTAATAGGTACACTATTGCATTACAATTAGAATGTTTTTCTCTTCATTTTCCTTCTGTATGGGGTTATGGAACTTTCTGATATCAGTGTCCACTGTCCAGCAGTAATCAGCAAGCATTTCGCTGTTCCACTTCCCTCGGTAACGTTTTCGATAGTGACAGTGTCTTGATGGAACCTTCTCCGTGCTCATCATCAACGTCACCAAGATTCGGAAGATAAGAATCCAAGTGGGAATCTTAGAAGTGTATTTTAAGGCTCATGTTACAAGCTAATGCTTGATAATTCCTAAGAAGTCCACCGACAATTTCTTTGTAGTTTTCATATTTTGTATTTTCCCAAAAAGTTTTGTTTTACCGCTTTAAAAGCATTCCAAGCAGAACGTTTTCAGTCGCTTACAGCCTCTTCAAATTCTGTATCTCGCATTAACAGATTAATTTGGCGTCCTACAAAAATACCTTCTTTAATTTTATCGTCGGTGCTCTTGAGAAATTTTTGTTTGAGATATTGAAATTCATGTCCTCCTTTGTTCATGGCTTTGACAAAGTTTTTCATCAAACCCAATTTTATATGCAACGGTCGTAAGAAAATTTTGTCACGCTCAACTAGTGCCGGATGGATTATGTTCTTTTGCCCAGGAATATGCTGCTCTCTTGGTGGCCATTTTTTAACAATATAATGCGAATTTCTTGCTCGGCTGTCCCACCCACAAATAAAGCAACGATGCTTCGTGTATCCAAGTTGTAAACCAACAAGCAGAATTGCAACAACTTTTAAATCAGCACTGATGCGGCATTTATACATTTTGTAATTAATTTTGTCAAGAAGGCATACCATATTTTCATAGGATTCCTTGATGTCCAACAGGAACTGAAGGGTAAATATTTCCATTGTGTAGAAGAGCAGCTTTTAAGCTCAGTTTCGAAGCATCAATGAATAGACGCCATTCTTCTGCATTGTGTTCATAGCCTAATGTAAACAGTAAATTGTCAATATTATTGCAGAAGGAAAGACCATCTTCAGTTAAAAAATACTGTGACGACTCTTTCTGACGATTACGATCTTCTGAAATACGCGTATCTGAAGCTAACAACCTCCATCCTTGTAATCTTGATCGTAGTATCTCTCCTTGAGTTTTTGATAAATTCAAATCTCGAACCAGGTCATTTAGTTTTAATTGAGTTATTAAATGAAGTTTGTCTTCTTCAAATGGAAAAAATTTCTCATCATTATTTGACAGTTCTTCAATTGCTCCTTCTGTTTCTGTATCAACTTGTTCTTCTTTCAAAACGTTTGGACATGTTGGTACCGGAAAGGCTGTCGAATGAGCTACTGGACGAGTAGCAGAAGGCAAACTGGGATAAGCAATTTTCTTCTTATTTTTTGCGAGAAAACCCGAAGATTTTGGTGCAGTATGGTCCGTTTGCTCATGCCAAATCATACGAACGGCAAACGGCACAGCAGTGCTCTTACCATTCAACCAGCTTCTTAGAGCACAACAGTACAACGCGCACAGCAAGTTTTAGGAGTCCAAGATTCGTCTTGATTTTAAATTTTAACACCAAAGTAGTCGTAGTACTCTTTCTCTATTGTAGATGTAATATTTCGCTTAAGCTATTGAATAGTTAATTCTCCGCAAACATAACAAAAACTGTTCCGATCATTTATACACTTACGAGACATTGTCAATATAAAACACAACAGATTATCACAAGCTGACTCAATTCAATTTTAATACTCGTAATAATCCTTTTGTATCTTCTTATATACCCGCATAATCGCATATCTACGAGTTTCCAAAATATGATTGGTTTAAAAAGAAACAGAGGCGTGGCTTACGGTTGTGACGTTGAACACATGCCAAAATTTGTTCAGACCTGTTCAAACAAGTCAGGCAACACAAGATTTCTTTCGGTTTTTAATATTAATTCAGTAAAACGGAAAATGTCAAATCCAGTAAATAAATTAATATATTTTAGGAGAAAACTAATTATTGAAAATTTCTCAAAATTCTGAATATATTTTTTATTTAGAGCTAATTGACAGGCGCAGTTAAAACAACATAACTTCTGGAATACTTGTTGTTAAAAACTATTGTTTTAATTTATAAAATTGTTAAAACAAATTTTTAATCCTAATAAACTACTTCAAACAGGGTATTGGACTGTTGAATGTTTTTAACGATTGGCGTTTGCGTTTTTTGAAAAAATAATTAATCAATTTCAATTTTTTTAAATTCCCAGAGGGCGTCAGAGCAACATTTGGAAGATCGGTAAAAAATAAATTTGTAGTTCATTGCAAGCTCTATCGACCCCGAAAGTTTAAAAAATATTGTGTGGGCAGTTTTTGAGGAGCCGCTTAATTTTTAACATTTTCATATTTCCAAAAACATTTTTACATCACTTGATCATACTTATTGAAGGCTATGAAATAATATGACAATATATATTGATAGGATATTTTGTTTTTGAGTAATCAGGCATTAAAGTCAAAGTTGTCAAAAATTTGTAGCGGCCTTAGTTTTGAAGTTATAGCGTTCGGGAAAAACTGTTAGATGTGCCTTTAGATTCACCACAACCCTAGTCTTCAGAATATCAAAATAATGTTTACATAAAAATCTATACCAAAAAACATGTCTAATTTCCGCTTCCGGTTTCGATTAAAAACCATCTACCTGCTTCTTAGGGCGCCGTCTCCGTCCGAAGGTTGGCTACCATTATAGCTATTTGTAGTTTATTTACAGCAGATCTGAATAATTGATTCCAGTTGCAGTTGTACTATTCTCTAAGGTTACGCAGCAATGATGTTATTCTTCTACCTTCACTGCGCTTTCCTTCTATCTTCCCTTGAATAATAAGTTGGAGTAACTGATATTTCTTCCCTCTCGTAATATGGCCCAGGTATTCAAGCTTTCTCTTTTTAATAGTGAAGGTTAGCTCTAGTTGTTTTCCCATTCTTCTCAGGATGGTTTCATTGGTCTCCCTATCTGTTCAAGCAACTTTTAACATTCTTCTGTAGAGCCACATTTCAAATGATTGCAGTTTATTAAGATGTGACTTGTTGTATGTATTAGCTTCTACTCCATATAAAAGGATTGTAAAAACATAGCATCTGAGTAGCCTTATCTTTAGTTGGATGCCTAGGGCTTTACTACAGAATATCTTATATATCTATACCTGCAACTAATAAACTTTTTAAAATCGGTCAAGGGGTTCCAGAGCGATATGGGAACGAATGCACGCACGCATCCACCTACGCACCCATCCACATACAGACATTTTGTAAAAACAACTTTGTTGAGTTCCTTGCACCCCAAAACGCGTATTTCCGTTAAAATCTAAAATTCAAAAATGTATGTAGTCATAACTTTTCTTACTTCAGTAGAAATATGGGAAAGTAAAAAATGTAGAGTTGATACATAGGGTATATCTATGCGAGATGAAATAAAAATTAGTGTAAAATTTCACGGCACAGTTTTATAGAAAAAATCAAAAAACTATAATTGAATTTATCAAGGAAATAAATACACTTTCATATGTGATAGCATAACACACGGTTGTGAAACTACTATTGAGTTCAAAATTTCGTCTAAGAATTGTGGGAAACTTGCTCTCTGATTATGTAAAATTACACTGACTTTATGGAAATTTACTACAAATAGGATTTCTCTGGTTATGCCGTCTAGATCGAGACTTTTGTAGATCTTGTCTTATCTAATTATCAAAACAAAAAGAGTAGTGAAAATTTGTCTTGAAGTTTTCTATACAAAACAAACGTTGTTAAGTCTTGTCTTGTCTAGACGCAATTACCGTTTTACATCAAATGATAGATTAAATTAATATAAAGGTGTTGTTACACCCGACGATCGTAAAATTTGCATATTTTTTCAAAACTACCAAGGTAGAAATTTGTTTTAACTAAAAAGTGCGATAGTCTTTGGAAATTATTATTAATAAAGGAAATTTTAAATATTGTAATTAATTCCAGAGCATAGTTTCCACATAATCGCTTTATACAGAAACGGGCTGTACCTATGAATTATAGGGTATGATTTTTAAATTGCTCGCTTTTATTGACACGTTCTCTCGTCCTTTAAAAACACTTTTTAACAGCGAAAAACGGAAAACATCATTTAGAGTTAAATCAGAAGAGCATGGAGTTAGCTAATCCAGATTTAGAGCATTATTAACATAGTCGTACAAGTATGACTTATGTGCAAATGCGTTGTCATGCTGATAAACAGAATTCAACTTTTTCCCAGTTTTATTTTTGATTAGTTTGGAGAAACGTGGCCGGCGCTACATTAATTTATTATTTGTACCACGGATACACAATTCCAGTTGTTTGTGACAATAAATTAATCACAAAAGTTCATGAAGTGATCAAAAAAAATCGAGAGAGAAAGCTGAGAAATTTTGTTTGTTGTAGCCTAAACTGTTTCTGAATGGTTTGGAAGTAACACGATCCTTCCTTCGAGACGCTTAAAATATTGACGGATAAAGTGTGTTTCTGCGCACAGAAAGTATGTAAGATAATAATATGCTTTTAGAAACCATAAATATTGTTCGATCTTGTATTCGAAGTTTACTGTTATAATCCTTGTTATGAATGCATCGCCTTTAACTATTTTTCTTCTTTTTTATCAGTTTTTCTATTTTTGTATCCATCTTGAAATTTGTTGAACTTTATTCGGAAACAATCCATCATCTTTAAATTAACTTCTCCTTCCAATTTTCTGTTGAATGAAATCACTTTGAAATGGCTTACACAGTTTCAAAGCAAACGTACATCTAAAGGAGCGTTAAGCAGCCATCAATTGATTTTTCGATCTTGTATAACATAACAACCCTCCACAGCTAATATACATATAGAATAGTGTAGACATTGTGCCAGTCATTTACGAATAACAGAACAGGAAGGTACCTACATCGTAAATTGAACCCCTGAAGCTCCACTTGAGAACTGACAAAGCATTTAGTTGGAGAATTACAAGACTCGTATAGTTAGTACTTACTAGTGTAGAGAAAAGGCGAAAGTAGTAGACCGATATTAATGAAATTTAAAATCAAAAGGTATATCAAAAATTGTAGTTCTAATTAAGCTTTTCAAAAAAATCCGAACCCAGAAACGAGAGTTAAGCATGTTTTTTTTTGGTAGCGTTTCTTTCCAAAACTAAATTTTGGAAAGTTAAGCACGAAATCTGAGAGAAGAACTTAAGGCAAAACGAAAACTTTTTTACCGAATTATCTAGCTTCAAAATGCCGGCCGCTACAGCTTTTTGAAAATCTCGACTGTAAGGCCCATTTACTCAAAAAGTAGTTGTCTGATCGAGATCAGCTACCACTTGTTTGAGAGCTCTTTGTGGATAGTATACAATGAAATCAAATTATTTTCGAAAATCCAAAGACGGTCGCAGTAGCGCTGCTTCAAAATTTTGATAATTTTGAAAAAAATATTTTTCCAAAACTGCCCACACGATTTTGTTTTATATTTTGAGCCGATAGAGGTTTTTTAAATTACAAATTTTCTTTAATTATCTCCTAAATTTAACTCCGACGCCTTCCAGGAATTTTTGAAATTGATTAATTATTTATTCAAAAACGCAAACGCCGATCGTTATAAACTTTTATCAGTTCGATAGACTATTTAAAGCACTTTATTAGGATGCGCAAGAATTTTCAACTATTTTAAAAATTTTCTGGCATTTACGTGATTTTAACTACGCCTATCTATTAGCTCTAGTTAAAAAATGTTTTTCATTTTTTGCATATTTTTGATAACTTCCCAAATAAAGCTAATATTTGTCCGACATCCGAAGCGGAATTCGTAATTCGCCGAAGCGCGGCGGGCGCTTACCTTGCTTTAGTGCAGTTAGTCACTGCTTCTGTGGGTAGAGTTACGGCACGGAAACCAATTGCATAGGCTATCGCAAGTTCCAAGTTCTCACTGCTTGTTTTTTTAGAAATCTAATAATCGGTGAACTGTACAACGTTATAAATATTTTAAAAAATAATCCATTTTTGCAAATACGGTAAGTATTATAAAGCAAATAAAGTCGGATGCACTATACTGCATTGCGGAGTTTGGCCTGCAATAAAATAAATAATCTGTTATTTAAAAAAAATTCTTTCGTTATATTATTTTATATGAATTATGATGAGAAAGGCATGTAAGGCCTAAGGGTAACAGCTCCTGTCTGTCAAAATATATGATGTGATATATTTTCTCTTTTCCCATATAAGTCTCTTGCGGACTTTTTATTTAAATTGTTTTTGCATGTCAATTCTAGATGAGAAGTTTTTACAAAGACCCAACTTACTCTATGTCATATTGTGTATGACAAGCATGTAACTTTCCGTTTCATATCACATTTAACTGAAATATAATACAATTTTAGAATTAAATGTCATTTGAACCTGTAAAGTGTTAATTGTCGCGACAGAATATTAGCACCTGTTAGAAGTTCTGTCGTAGATCTCTATTATAGTTGTGTGTAATCTGCAACACCACTGAACTAATATTTCAGTGTAGATTGTAAACAAACTTACAGAGTATCTGCAGAAACGGAGGAAGTTAATTTAACACGCAGAAAGTAAGTTCGTCATTTTCCTAATTTTCCTTACATATTAAACACACATTAAATTTATCAAGTTTGCGTTCTTCTTTAGAAGCCCTTTTTTTAAAAAGAAACATTTTAGGGTGTGGTTTTTAGATTTAACTTGATGGCTATAGTAGTAAATAAAATAACCGAAGCACTTTGCATAGACTTTTTCATACTTCAAAAACATACTTTTTCAAATTTTAGTGAAATATAGTATAACCTTCTAGCCCCGACAATGTTATTATTACAGACGGTTACGATAAATTTAATATGCATGACATGGTCAGCTGCATTAGCTTCCATTCGTTAAACCTTCGATTACGCTCCGACACGGCCATAAGTTAACAAGTTCAGCTAACCTCCTGAAATATATTAATATTTTAAGTACCTCCACATGAAAGTAAGATAAAAATGGATTTTTGATTTTTGAGAAAAAGAATGTATCCCACACATTCTAAGGAACAGCAAAAACCAGAAAAGGAATGGTACCGAAAAGTGGGTAAAAGGGTGGTCTCGTAAATATTACTATATCTTAAAATTAAGTTTATAATCTCGCTCAACTATCAGTTTAGAGTAAACAGAAATATTTTATGGATCCCTGTTAATTAATTAAAAAAGCATTAAATTTCAATTTTCAAAAATTCATGAGGCGTCGAATTGGGACATCAAAGCCCATTCTTATCTCAATGAGCTTTTTAAGTTTAAAATAATTGCTTGGTCAGTTTTGTAACGATATTGTTTTGTTAAATTTGTAAAAAAAATTTTCCTGTAGAATCTAATTTTCTCGAAAACTGCTGGTTTTAGGTGTAGTCATTGGTTAATAAAATTTAGAGAGGCTATGAAGCCTTAACAAACTATCTAAAAATATATAGGGTATTCTATTTAAAAGAAAGCTGTCGAACAACCACCAAGTACGGTCCTTTTATTGAAATTCTTTTAAATATTTCGAAAGTTTTGTTTTCAACATTTTAGACAATTTTATGAAAATTTTTGACAATTTCTAAAATTTTTGAAAATTTTTGAAATTTTGAAAATATAAAAATTTTTAAAACTCTAAAAGTTTTGAAAAAAAAATGAAAATTGCTTATACATTCTGAAAATTTTGAAAATGATTGAATAATTTTAAAAATTTTTGAAAATTTAAAATTTTCGGAAATTTGATAATCTTTATTAATTTTGAAAACTGTCAAAATCTTAAATTTATTGAAAATTTTGTTTTTGGTATTTTCTAATTGCAAATATTTATTCGTTGAAATCTAAATTAATTTCATAATTTGGTGAGTCGTTCTTTTTACGATTATCCAATTAATCTGTTCAGGTAAACAACCAAACGGAAATCCCCCAGATGTGTTTTGGTAATGGAAAGTTTCTATTGTAATTTACGAGCTTCATATCGAGTTTGAAGCCGAAATTCGTACACTTTTGAAATATCGAAAAATCATTGCTGAGAGTGGACGAGTCTATAAAAAGCGTATATTTGTAAAAAAAACTTTAGGTGAAAATGATTTTCCATGAAACTGCATTTCTTTTAGGTGTAACTCGTTTATTAGAGAGTAAACCTAAAACGAAAAAACTTGTATGAAAGGTCGATTGTGCTTCATGTATTTGAAACCGATTACAATACTATACCTATACTCTGTATAGTGAGGAAGGTAAAAATTTAGTTATGGCACATTAGAGTTAGAAATTATTGCACCGTTGCAAATATCACCACATTTAACCACATTGTCTTGACTAACATTTAATAGTAAACGTTTGTTCAATCCTAGGACATACAACTCGTGCAGATTTTATTAGTGGGATCTGAAAATGTCAAAGTTTTCAAAAAAAGTTAAATAACGCCGGCACAACGCAATTTCAAAACCAGAACACATTCAGAAAGTCAATTAAAAGGCGAATTGGTGTTTTAAACAATATACACCGTTCCCCAGAAAAGTTGAACTATAGGCAAAATGCACGAGAAATGATATTTTTCCAGATTGTATGTTTCCAGGATACTTTGTCGAAGAACTTAAACTGTGTTATTGTTATTAATGCAGTTTAGTAAGAAAAAATATTTTTTTTTCATTCAATACTAAGCAAAACTCAAAAACTTCAAGACGTATCATTTTAATGCTGATGTGACAACGTTTTCTAATGTTTTGATGGCGATGGCGTTGCTGCAAGGTTTGCTGTTTTGTAAGCAGAAGTCCCGAGTTCTAACCCTGAATGGGACAAACTTTTATTAACTTATTTATTTTATTAGTTATTTATTTTTCACAGTTGTTTTACAATCAAATAGTTAAAAGAACACGATTTTTAAAGTAAATTGTAAATGTAATACATTGGGTAATGACACAATTAAATTAATATGTATTTCATTTTTATAACCTATGGCAACAGTAATAATGACAATAAACAATGAATAAGCGAAATAGGTATTAATTTAATTGTGTTATTGCCTGATGTGTTAAATTTACAATTTACTTTACAAATCGTGTATTTTTAACTATTTAATTGTATAACAGCTGTGAAAATTAAATAAATAATTTCAAAAATATAAAAAAATAGGTGTGTCCTTTTCTGGATTAGAACTCGGGGCTTCTCCTTACAAAAAAAAACAGTAAGCCTTGCCGCTACGCTATAGAAATATTAGAAGACATTATTGTTACTTTGGTATTAAATTTACACGTATTGAATTTTTGAAGTTTGATTTAATTTTAAATGAAAAAATTATTATTTTTTAACAAAACTGCACTAATAACACCTAATAACGATAATATAATTGAAACTCTTAGCCAACGTATCCTGGGAACATAAAATCTGGAAAAATATCATTTATCATCAATTTTGCCTATAGTTCAACTTTTCTGGGAAACGGGGTCTAGTGTGTTCTATAAAAAAAAAACCATAAGTTTGTTATGCCTGTATTTTATGAAATCCTTTTTATAATTAATAATAATTTTAAAATGTAGTCCTCTTTGTTTCCCGTATTTGGAGCATGTTTTTCTAAAATGAATATTAACGGCAGAAAATCGGTGTCTCCATACTTTTGAGTCGTTCTGTGTGTATAAGCACATTAATTAGATTTTTCAGACATCAAAAATATCTAAAGGAACAAATGAAAATACAGGAATACATTACGATTGAAGTGGGTGATTAGAATTTAAAAGCCAAACATATTTTTACCAACTCTCATTTGTATTAAAATACTGGTAATATTTTATCAATAACTTACAATTTAATGTTTGCTACGTTTCTTCAGATAAAAAGCATAAATATGCAAATGTTTTATTAAGTAGTATTAAATTATCTTTATAATGTAACTGATATTATATAATATAAAACAGAAAGAAATCGGTTATCCATCAATCTCACTTTCTTTAGACACACATCCCTTATTTGATAAATTATCTCCAATACACTTCAAAGCTGTATTTTTTTTTAAACCATCTCTTCTATGTCGTTTCAAAGCTTTGAAGCTCAAAGGATCCGGAAATATCGGTTAATATTTTTTTGTCTTTTGTTCGTGGAAATTTGTAATTTGAATATTAGACCTGGTTATTTATAACACTGATAAATGAACACCGAACATCAAATAAATTGCTTTCATTATTACAGATTTCCAACAACCGCAAATCCCTAAAAATTGAGAAAATTCTCGTGTTAAAATTGGAAATTTTATTTCAGGTTATTTCCTGTGGGAATACACGCACAAATATATGTCGTGTATATCAGAGCTGTGCTTGTTCACTGGAATGATTCGCGCACTCATGAGTAAATATGTTGGACCGTGTTCATCTTGAAATCAATTCTCGTCCAAAAGAATTTTCTCTGAATCGTTAACATTTCTGATTGAGACTGATTTCATTAAATTCTAACATGGAAGTCTAATGGCTCCTCGCTGCTGAACAACTGATGCTTTAATGTATGTGAGCTGTCAAATCAGAACGTGAAAAATGAACGGTTGGCAAATATTTTCCGCAATTAGTTTTCTAGACGTTTGTGACAGAAAATCCAAACTTCAGCTCTTCATCGACTAATTTACATTATAAGAGGATTATGATAATTAAAAGTAAAGCTCGTCAGCTTAAAAAAAGCTTTTAGTTGACGGATTCGCATTTTCAGCTAATGTCAAAGTAAGTTCAGATAATAAATGACATCGTTGTTTAAAACTGGCTTTGGTTCTCGAGTTGTAAGTGGATTTAAAGGGTTCTGACCTGGTTATAAAAGTTTTGAAAACTTCCCTAAAAATTGCCGAACGGGTGGCAGATTCAGAATTTTTCTTTCGTTTCCTGCAGGAAATAGGTACTGCATGTTATCTTTTTGGATGTTACACAACAAACGTCAAACCCATTCTAGGATTCCAATTGCTTTAGAATAACCACTCTGCGGCTCTTTGTATATGGATTTTGATGTAGTTGCGTACTAACTTTGGTCTCTGCTTTGGGAAGTTACAAACAGTTCCGCTTGCTCTTTGAAATGAACTTACGTTAACCGCACATTGAGGAGTGAAATATTCATTATTAGCTTTAAGTTCACGCAAATGCCAGACGAAGCAAGAATAAAAGATGAGGCTGGAATAAGAGAACAGGTCTCTTAAGGCCTGATGATGGTTTTGTTCTAGTTACTGTTTCAGTTTAACTGGGTGTAAAGAGAATATAGACCGTTGCTATGTTTAAATTATTTATTACTTATGTGCTTGCACTTGTTATTATCCTTTGATATACAATGATTTTTACAAAAAGTATTATACATCGTTCGTTTCTTTTTAGAAATATTAAATTAATATTAAAATAAAATACATTATAACTTCAACAATGATTATTTATTTTAACATTTACGTGTTTCCATGCAGTTGGTGATACTATAAGAACAATAAAACTTGGTGACTTGATCTTGGTTATCAGTGTTTGTAGTTGATTTGATTTCTCATTCCAAAACGTTCAATAAGGGTGAATTAAAGAGATCAGTTTGCTTGTTCTACAAGGCACAGTTTTTAAATATTTGTGCATTGGAAATGCCTTCAGTATATCTAATTTACTTTTATCATCACAACATTGTAAACATTTTATAGTGCAATTAGATGTCGTTGAATGATTGTATTCTAGTAAGTGTGTAGCGGAATTATATTTATGTGGGTATTTGTATTTGTAACAACGTACGTGTTCTTTATACCTAATGTCAAAATATCTAATTGTCTGGCCTATATAAACCGAATTACAATGCGAACAATTTAATTTGTAAATGCCTGATATTAGCAAATCGTCGGTTTTTTCTTTTGCATCAAACAAAGTGTTTCAAAATGTTATTTAATGTACATTTTTTCGTTTTGTTTATGATTTTTGCAAGCGTAATGATGATTGTATCGGATAAAATATAAGGATACATTTTTTGAATAGCTAATTTATAATCTTTTTCTTAAGTTAATGTATTAATAAGTTTAATATTATAACCATTGCTATATGCAATTTGTTTATTATAATGAATTTCACTTAAAGCTACCTTTAAAGCACCGTGTATCATGGACCTGTATGCTGCTAATTTATGTGTTTTGTGATGACAAGAATCGTGTGGTATTGTAATGTCTGTTTGTGTAGGTTTTCTATAAACGGAGTTCGAGTTTATTAGTTAAATTAATTATTATGTTTAAATCTAAAAAGTTAATATTTTGTTCAGTTTCTAGTAGAGCCCTGCACGGCTCAAATTTTTCAGGCCCTGTTCGGCCCGAATCCCGATTTCTTAAGACCCGACCCGATCGAAACCCGAATTGTTACGTGTAAATGATGAAGCCCGGCCCGACACCGAATATTCACAGGCCCGGCCTGGTCCAACCCGGAATCTACTTCTACAGACCCGGCCCGGTCCAGCCCGGAATCTACTATCACAGACCCGGCCCAGAATCTAATTCTTTAGGCCCGGAAACCAAAATTCATAAATCTACGTAGTAGTTCTTTTCGTACCTATGTTTTCTCCTTTCTTTTTTTCTCGCATGGGAAATCGCAGGTAAAATTCACATTGTTTTTTAATTCTCAATTACGATTCAAATATTGAATGGCAAATGTAGTACAAGCAACCTTTTAAAGTCGTCCGTCCACTGGTCAGTCGTTGCTGCCCAAAATTCTTTTTCTACAACCTCTGTTATTTCAGTTGCCTCGATATTGTTGTGACATGTGGTCACACGTTCTCAACATTTACGTTGCCATATAACGCGCCAATTTTGATCAAATACTGACACAAACTTTCAAAACCTTCCCCTGTCACTGTTTCAAACGGTTTTTTTATGTCTTTACGTGCATTTTTCTGTAACTTTCGTTTTAACAGAAGAACTTACTGTTGATGTTTTTTTTACAAAAGCACGCAATATTGAAACCTGCGACGTTGAAGCTTCTTCATTGCATTTGTGTCTCTTAATGTACGAGGTGCTTGTTTTGCTCGACGTATATTTAAATAGTATAGTTTACAAATTGCACATTGTGCAAACTCTCGCAACTGACCATTTGCGTCTACTAGAAGGCTAAAGGTTTTCTAACTCACTTTTTCTGTTGCTCTCACTAAAAGTTTTCAATTTTAATTCACCCTTATTAAGTGTTTTCAGTATTGACTGTTTTTCTTTATTTATTATAAAATACATTGTAGGTACAACCATTCACTTTATACACTAAAACAAAAAAATTAATAAATAAAAATATGAAAAAAATTTACACTATTTGTAAACAGAAAGTAAATATAAACAGTCTTAAATTTAATTAATATACTTTTGGCACTGTTTTCGTTAATTGCAAATCTGAAGATCTGAGAAGACATTTAATACTTGACTATATCAGCGTCACCAGTTTAGTGTTTGTTTGGTCTGTTTCTTCAGACTTCTGTTATTGCAAAATGTTGCAGGTTATTGACGTAATTAATTGACCCCGCTCTATATTGTATTTCACGCTTTGTATTAAAATTTTGCTAGGCCCGGCCCAGCCCGGTCCGTATCCGCTTCGTAATAGGCCCGGCCCGATCCGGCTCGTAGTGTTTCGTATTAAAGACAAGCCCGACGCGGTTCGGTCCACGCAAGTCATAGGCCCGCCCCGTTCAACCCCGGCCCACGGGCCGGACCGAGCCTAGGACCGTACATGCCGGTCCGGCCCGTACAGGCCGGTCCGGCCCGCGCAGGGCTCTAGATTTTTTAAGGTAAATTTTGTTTGGGTGCCAGTTGTCAAAAAAAATTTATTAATTAATTGAAATGCGCTATTAAAACATGCTAAAATGTTATCAACACAACGTAACCAAAATATAACTTTCTCAGACTGATTGTATTCGAATGTCTGATCTTCTAGATTTTAAATATGTTAGCTAAAAGATGTGAAATTTGACTTCCTATGAGTAAATCATCTTTTTAGAAATTTGATTAATACAAAGTGCAAAGGTGAAACAATTGAATCAACTCAGTCCGTTTTATTAATTCCACATTTTTGTTAATACGAATATTATTTAACAGCGGAATATACTCCTGAGGAGATATTTGCGAGAACATATTACATAAAAAATAACATAATACACAAAAACTAACTAGTTGCTTTGTGGTGGTAAATGTAAGTTAGATAATTTATTATTTTTATTTATTTTTTACAACTTGCACCCAAAAATAAAATGTACACTAGCAACTGAACAAAATAGCTCCATTGACTATTCAGATAAACACAAAAATTAATTCAATTAATAAATTTGAATACTCAGTTAATAGAAAAGCTACACAAATACATATATTACAATATCATTCTTGTCATCATAAAACACATAAGTATACAGCTCCTTATACACAGCGCTTTAACGGTACTTTTGTATGAAATTAATTACGATTCGATTCCATGTTTTGGCGACAAATCGTAAAAAATTGCAACAATTATAAACAATACAAAAAAATGTAAAAAAAATTTTAAAATTAATAAAAACATTACAAACACTTTGTTTCATGCAAAAGAAAAAACACTTGATTTTCTAAAATCAGGCATCTACAAATTAAATTGCTCGCACTGTAATTCGGTTTATATAGGACAAACAATTAGAAATTTTGATATTAGGTACAAGGAACTCGTACGTTGTTACAAATACAAACACCCACATAAATCCAATTATGCTAAACACTTACTAGAACGCAATCATTCAATGACATCTAATGACACTATAAAATGTTTACACTTTTGTGATGATAAACGTAAGTTGGATATCCTAGAAGCATTTGAAATTTAGAAACATTTAAAATCTGCACCTTTAATGAATGAACAAATTGATCTCTTAAATTCACCCTTACTGGACGTTTTAGAATGAGAAAACAAATTAAACTCAAGCAGTGATAACTAAGATTATCATATACAGGGTGTGTAGAAATTGGTGAAAGAACTACACGTGGCGATGCTGGTCATAAAATTCTGAGTCGAAAATCTTAACACCAAAATGTTGGACAATGCTTCCTTCCTCTGTCCTCAGGAACCATTTTAAAGGAACGTACATTTGACAACATTGGATCCACACAACACAGGTGTTTTGTTATAATGCACGGTAACTAAGGATGTCCGTTACATCGCAATACTCCGTGAATGTTTTAAAATGCTGCCATATGTATTTTTTACAATAATAAGTTAACGAAGAAATGTTTAAAACACGCTTTTGAGGCTGAAAACAACATCTATGAAAAAATATTTATTACAATTCTTATTTCTTCTAATTTGCAGCTCTTTCTGTCAACAGATAATGAATTAAAACACTTATTAAAAGTTTTTCAAACTTTGAAGATCCCGTGCATACCCAGGAAGCATGGTACAATATTTTGGTATTAAGATTTTCGACTCAGAATTTTATGACCAACATCGCCACGTGTAGTTCTTTCGCCAGTTTATACACACCCTGTATAACAAAAAAATTAACATAAAAAAATAAAATAAAAATAATATATAAACATGACCTATTCTAACCACGATTAACAATTATTACATAATATTGAAATGAGACATACTGAAAAATAAAATTCTTGAAATAGAAATTGTTTGAGAGTCACTCTAATTCAATAGGTTTGTTATTAACTGTCTCTGCAAAGTTATAAGCCATTTATGTATTAATTTATTTATTTGTTCATTGACATGTCTTATTTTTATTGATTGGCAACAAGTAATAAACAATATTTTGTGAAATTTGAAAAAAGTTTTTAAGCAATAGTTTCTGTTTTTAGCAGTCTTTAATTAAAAAAAAAAAATTTGTTTCATTACATCTATGGTGCAGTCAACCCGGAGAAACCCTGTATAAAACAGTACATTCTATGTGAGCAACCAAACAGTTGCCAGTGCCTGCTCTGCCAAAAAGACCGTTGCTTTCACAATTCTTTCTGTCAAGTCTCACACCAAAGCAAATGAGGCCCCAAAATAATGCTTGCACCGCGAGCCCAAGAAACATTAAAATTACAATATGCAGATTCAATCTTTAATTTTACAAAATAAAAAATTATTATGTGAAAATTGTGTAAGATTAAGATAATGCATATTTGTTTATCGAGCTCGCTATTATAAAAACATATTTTATATGAAATTGTTAAGAGTCAACTACAACAAATTTTATGACCAACATCGCCACGTGTAGTTCTTTCGCACACCTTTATACACACCCTGTATAAGTCATCAGCTCTATTGTTCCTATAGCAACACCAACTGTTTACTTTTTAATATAACCTTTTTTTTTTTTTAAATAATATAACCTTTGATAACAGCATGTAAATATGTTGAAATACGTATAAGATTAAAATAAATAATTATTGATTGTTGAAGTTATAAAGTATTTTATTTGATATCAATAAGAACTGTAACGAATTAAAGGTGGAAATTAATATTTTTTTAAATTCTATCAGCTATAGAAGTAAATTGAAACTAAATTGTCCTACAGACAAATATATAGAAATGGAGTGTATTCTTTAGCGATCTTAAAAAATCTTTTTTGGCTCTTTGCCTCGAAAACTCTCCAGTGATTTTTGACGACATTATTAAAGGATTCGGTAAACGATCAGAAAGTTCAAGCTTCATTAATAAACTTCAACTCCGTTCCTCTTTTTACATATTTTGTTGCTGAATATTGAATTTTACCATTTCTTATTCAAGAATTTTAAATATCAATTGTAACTGTGCTCATCGGGTGCAAAATTATAACGTTACTAAAATTGTGAGGCAAACGGGAATAATCCTCGGAAATCTCTTGTTCGGATATTGAAATTTGAGGAATACAGCCAAAATAATTTCTTTTTCATATTAAAATATTTGATTTTCAATAAAACCATTGAGTCGTATTGCTGATATTTTCTTGTATTTTTAAAATGTGACAACAGATGGCAGTAAAGTAAAATATTTTGATTGCATTTTTAAGTACATATTTTTCTGAGATCGCACTGCGCGAAGTAATTTGCCCAAAAAGCGTTCCTCATTTCTATAGCAAATTTTTAATGGTATTGAGTTGTGGTGCTAATGTTAGAAAAAGATGGAGAGGTGTTGAGTAATGCATGGAGAAAAGAGCGCCAAAATTAATGACGCGACAAAGCAACAGATGCATCTGTTTTACCTAAATGTAACTTTCATGTATTAATAATAAAATAAATAAAATTGGGCGAGTTCTTAATTCAACAGCAAAATTTGCACTTAAACATCAATTTTACAGATGAACTTAAATGTTATGCAAAACAGAACAGCGCAGAATTATGCTGTGGAATAAGTTGACTAGTATGTCAGTGATACCAATGTCTTCCCAAAGCACAACAAAGTTGGTAGTTGGAAAAGTTATGGGGCGTGCTTGCCTTGTCTCATTTTCAAAGCATCCTTTATCCTTTCTGTTTAGAAGTCAGGGGAAGACTTGCTAAAAGGCATCTATATTTGTACTAACAAAGACGGTTACGGAAACGGTTTAATAAAGCACGTCCTCTTGATTATAGCGTGCTTGATCTGATCGCCTACTTTAATTTGATGTAAAATGTTCAAAAATAAAAGCCATCCGGATATTTTTTTGTGAATATCAAATTTGTATAAGATGGTCGGTTCTGAAAGGAACGATTACGTGGAATTGAGAAATTCCAATACCACTTTTTTCTAACGGACCAAGCCGAAACTAAAGAGTTGGGACATAAAAGAAATGTTGATCTTCTTATCTACTCAAATGTCAAATCCATTCATATTCTGATTTGATGTAGATTTGATGCCGCAAAGTGCTTGTCCTTTATATCCTGCGGAAATTAAAAACTGCCAGGGACATATTTATTTGAAAGATTAATTTGAAATTTGTTTTTTGTGCATTATAACACGATATGTTTTATATAGTACGTATTAACTGAACGTTAATAAAATTTTATCTTTTTAATTTCTGAAATTTTTTTTTAAATTGGCTCTTATAATAAGCTTTATTAATCAGAAAAAAAGCAAAAAAATCAGAAAATAAACAAAATAGAAAAAACGCCAAAATTTTTATTTGTTTTCAATTGTTACAAATATTCCAGTGACAAATAAAAATCAGAAAATGTAATTAACAACAAATAAAAATATACTTTGATATAAATTTCCTTGCCGTTCAAACCATGTGCTTAATAAAAATTTAACTTAAGTAGAAATCAACAGAAATTGTATTAAATCAGATATTAAAAATAACAAATATTACAAAGGCGTAACATATGGTTTTCATGCAGCTTCTGCAAAATATTTTGTTTTTTTGAATAACCAATCCACTTTAAGCATTTTATAATTTCAAATTAATATTATTCATAAAACATCACAACACAATGGAATGCTTCTGACTACTAACGTGTGTGTGGCTTTCGATAGAACACAGAACTCGGTGATTCCCCCAGCGCACTATTTGTTTCTTTGAGGGATGTTTGTTTGGTCCAGCAGGGGATTTGTAGAATGTGGTGTAAACATTCGGTACATTAATTCATTGTAAATAAAACAATTCTTAACTTCAACAGATGTTTTATTTTAGCCTCATACGTATTTCAACGTGTTTACACGTCATTATCAAAAGCAAGATTAAAAGTAAACAGTTGGTGTTGCTATAGGAACAATAAATCTTCATAACTTGATCTAGGTTTTCTATATTTGCGTTCAGATGACTTGATTTCTCACTACAAAACGTCTAATGACGGCGAATTAAAGAGATCAATTTGTTCATTCATTGAAAGTACAGATTTTAAATGTTTATGAATTTCAAATGCTTCTAGTATATCTAACATACGTTTGTCATCACAAAAGTGTAAACATTTCATAGTCTTATTAGATGTCATTCAATGATTGTGTTCTAATAAATGTTTAGCCTAATTGGATTTATGGGGGTGTTTATATTTGTAACAACGTAGGTGTCCTTGTACCTAATTTCAAAATTTTTAATTGTTTGTCCCATATAAACCGAAGTACAGTGCGAGCAATTTAATTTGTAGATGCCTGATTTTATTAAATTTTATTTGTGAACACAATCATTCAACGACATCTAATAACACTATAAAATGTTTACACTTTTGTGATGATAAATGTAAGTTGGATAAACTAGAAACATTTGAAACTCACAAACATTTAAAATCTGTACCTTTAATGAATGAACAAATTGATTTCTTAAATTCACCGTTATTAGACGTTTTGGAATGAGAAATCAAGTCATATGGACGCAGACAGAGAAAACCAAGATAAAGTTATAAAGATTTATTGTTCCTATAGCAACACCAACTGTTTACTTTTTATTTATAAATTCCAGCTTTACTTCGTTAAAGTCCATATTTAATGAGTATCTGTATATAACATACTTAATTACTTTAACAATATCTATTTATTTTACATTGTCAAAGGTTATATAACCTTTGACAATGGCATATAAACATGCCGAAATACGTATAAGGTTAAAATAAATAGATATTGTTAAAGTAATTAAGTATTTTATATACAGATACTTGTTTACTTTTTATCTTGCCTTTGATAATGACGTGTAAACACGTTGAAATACGTATAAAGCTAAAATACAAAACCTGTTGAAGTTAAGGATTGTTTTATTTAAAATAAATTAAAATGAACTTCAACGAAGTAAAGCACAAACTTCTAAATTCGGTAAATTATTTGCGGAGTCGTTTAAACCGAAAAATAGTAAATTAATTAATGTTTTAACATTAGATTTTTCAAACTAAAAATTGCAAATGTTAAATTCTTTATTAAAAAAACGCCAACTAGCTGTATAAAAGCTAAAATAATGCGCTAATACGCGGTTTAAGGAGCAAAATAAGCAAAATAGAGAAAATAAGCAGAATAAAAGTGGTGTCAAATGATTACATTTTTCATGAATCGTGCAGATAGAAAAGGATTCCATGTGCTTCTTACTATAATAGTGCATAAGCAAAATGCTCGAAATCCGCGCTGTAGTAATTAATGTTGAAAAATTTAAAACTTATATTTTCCATGGGTCACTCACTAAAGAGTTTTAAATGTAAATGTGTTTTTTTGTGGTTTTTTATCGGATCTTCCATTCTTAAGCTCATAACACCCCCCCCCCCCCATTCAATATAAATTAAGTTAGAGAAACACTTACAAACACCCTAGGAAATAAAGAGAATGGAATTCGAACACACTGATCTTCAGAGTACCTCTAAAGCTGAGAGATGCTAACAACTGCCTAACTGCCGCCCACCGCTGCGCACAGGCGAAATTTCCAGAAAACATAGTCAAAACATCTGTTTTAGTTTTTTAAGCAAATTGTTGGTGTAAATTAGCACAAAATGGTTGTGAAAGCATAATTTAGAATAAATTAAGCCCGATGAAAACCATTCGAAAAAAAGCTGTCGGGCAATTTTTTTTAAATTTAACGAATTCGTTTTTTTAACGTTTGGAAAATTTTGAGTTGAAATTTTTTTTTAAATTTTGGAAAATTTAATAACGTGTATTTATGAATAATTTGTTTTTTTAAGTTAAATAATTTTTGAAAATTTAGAAAATTTTAAAAATTGGTCGCAAATTATCACAAAATGGTTGTCAAAGCATAATTCAGAATAAATTAAGCCCTATGAATACCATTCGAGAAGAAAGCTGCTGGGCAACCGCCTCGCATTTATTGAAATTTTTGAAAATATTTGATTAATTTCGAAGATTTTATGGAAATTTAGAATATTTTTAAAATACTCCAAAACATTTCAAATATATTTTCTAAAAATTTAAGAAATTGGCAAATTTTTATTGCTATGAAATTCTTTTAAAAATTATTAATATTTTGGGATATTTTTTAGTTTTTAAAAATTAAAAAAGGATTTGAGTTGAAATTTTTTTAAAATTTTGGTTAATATAATAATTTTTAAATTTTGTTTTTTTTTTTAATTTAAATAACGTTTGAAAATTTAGAAAATGTGAAAAATTGTTAGTTTAAATTAGCACAAAATGGTTGCGAATATAATTCAGAATAAATTAAGCACAATGAATACCATTCGAAAAAAAGCAGTAGGGCAACCGCCACGGAACCTTCTTCGAATTTATTAAAATTTATGAAAATTTTCAATGTTATTCGAAAATTTTAACAATTTTATGGAATTTAGAATTTAAATATATTTTTTTTAAATTTAACAAATTTGCCTCTTTTAAATTTTGGAAAATTTTGATTACTATGAATTTTTTTTAATTATAAAAATTTTGAAAGTATTGAAATAAAATTGAATTTTATATTAAAAATCGCAAAATAAATTGTAGAAGTATATCTATTTACTTATTTATTTATTTTATACTCTTGTACGGGTACAGAGTTAAATAAAGCACTATTATAATACTATAAACAATTTATTGTAAAAATTCACTTTTCTTATTGAATCGCAGATTTTATCAAGAGCTTTTTGTTGGGGTAATTAGGGCAATATCTACCGCTTAACTCAATAAAAAGAGTTAAACTTGATCTGATACACAACAAAATGCTAAGACGACAACGTAAATTTTTTTTAGTTACTCTAAAGTACATACTTCTAAATAAAACATTTTAACGCTCAGTACAACTAAAAATTCTTATGTAATTTATTGACTAAATTATACAACATACCTCTAGCTACAGGTTACCTACTAATTAACAAAAAATAATGTAACAATAAAGCTAGAGTTTAGAGTACACAATAGCAATTATTTCAAAGTTTAAACGTACACTGACAAGTTTACAAACACAGCCAGGTTTAAACTAATACTTCTTCAAAAAAGCTCATTGAATATCGGGATTCGATTTAACATAAGCAGGTGTTTCACGTCTTTATTGCCCTAATTGTTTCCTGGAAAATCAAATTTCCATATTTACATGGTCATGATATCTTGGAATTTCGCCCAAAATTAAAAAAAATAATATATATGCTTTTTTTGTCAAATTTGATGCACTTTATTAAATTATATAAATTATATATAAAATATAAATTATGCTTGAAAGAAAATTAAAAAAATTAAAGTATGTTATTTGTGGAAAGGTGTCTGATTTAGAATTCTACTTTTATTTGACGATTTATTTTGTTTTGTTATTGATATTGGCAAGATAGTTAATTAGTAGATTTATATGGAAAATTGGTAAGTTTCTGCTTTTGTATCTGCAAAATAGAATTTATTATTACAGAAGATTTAAAAATCTGAGGAGAAAAGGCCAACTTTAATTATCGTTTTAATATTAACTTCGTTGCTTCGTTGAAATTACACTCGGAGTATAATTGTGTTTATGTTGTAATGCCTCGGAGGAAAATAATTTCCTAAACTGTACAGGTTAATTATTTTTTTATTTATGACCGTCGGGTACGTAGGGCTTATACTTTTTCTAGTAAATTTCAATTTGCCTCTCTAAGCAATAAATGTTAATTTTTCCTCAAGTAGGAAGCGAAGTATTATATGGAATTGCTCGGGCTTTATTTTTTTTCCTATGTTACATACAAGTAAATAGCAAATTTAAAATAGTTTTTTTTAATGGCCTGTTCATTTCACTTTTGTAGTATTTTTAACAGGGTACTGTATGTAATGTGTTTCTGCCACGTGTAGATTTTCGGTTAGACAATTTTCGATTTGTGCATTGTTTGAAAATAAATAAAATGTGGCATAATAAAATTTATTTTTTCACGAATGTTGAGAATTTTCGTAACAATTTTCTGTAATGTCGAAAAATAAACATATTTCAGAAATCCGTTTGAGCAGGCACATAAAATATGTAGTGCGTACAGCAATATTGTTTATTTTTGGGTTTATATACGTGTAGCCAAAAATTCGTATAGCTTAAGCTAACAATAACAATTATTATTAATATTATTGTTACGTATAGGATGCGTCTGAAAGACGGTTCGGTACGGACTGTTCATCTAATATTGGCTCGCATATGTGCGAGTGTGATATTTACATCGACATTTGCATTGTTAACGCCGCGCCGATTTTTCCATTGCTAATAAATTGCATTCAATAGAAAACAACAAATCTTTTTTTTTTAATTTATTACCAGACTTGCGTGTTAGTATGGCGTCAATCAGTAAGTGAATGCAAATTTGTTATCGTATTTTTTCTTTAAAAATATAACTACTCTTAAGAAATAACCTCGCTTAAACAGCAAAACGCAACAACAGTGTTTTAAAAAAAAACTATAAAATTAAAACAAAATTTTGGTCCCAACCGATATTCGACCCCACTACTACTTATGCAGTAAGAAAGTAGTACACCCCAACACACCCGCATATCCATCTGTGCCACTACGAACTTGTGGTTTACACACATTCCAGCTGCATGCAGAGAAGGTGCGCAAGTCATGTGAGGAAGGATCGGCTATCGTCCAAGGGGCTAGACGCTAGTGGACTGTTCTACTCTCTGCACATCTGCATTATCATTTAGTTGATACGCAATATGGCACTTTGCAATTTAAGCCTACGAGCGGGACTGCAAACTCAGTCCTGCTTTATCAGCTGATCGACGCGGACAGTCCGATAGCGCTAACTTAAATAATGAGCGAAGCACTGCGCATGGACATTTTTTATACTTTATATAATGTTACTCACCGTATTTGCAAAAGTACATTTATTTTACCGGCTGTTCAGGCCACTCCACTAGTTGTGACTTGTATCCTTGCTATGCGAACAGGCTGGTAAATAAATACTGAATACTCCGCCTAGAGCATAAGCTCCACTGGTTAGGCATACCTTTACACTCGAAACCGAAGTTTTTTGGGTAATTAGTAACCTCAGTACACCCGAGTAATTTTTTTTATGATAAATAAATTGTTTTTTTTTTATTTTTGGGAAAAGATTTCCTGTGATTAAAAGAAAATCAACAAAAACAAAAGAAAAAATTCGACCGCCAAAACTTGGGTGGGAGGAGAAAAATTAACCCCTTCCCCAAGTATTGCTGTTCGTAAAAATTAAGTTGATAACTTTATTCTGCTATCACTTATTTAGCTTAAACAGACATTTTTATTGTCCCCTGTTTATTACCAAAAGAATAGGAATTCGATTTTCCAAAATCCATAGAAGGTGTCACAAAAAAATTAGTGGACTGGGCCACGAACGAAATTGCAGCTCATTCATATGTCTAATAAGTAGTTTTTGAGCAATATTTTTTTGAAAATTTCCGAGACATATTTTTCCGGAAAAATGCGTTAGATTTGCGTTGAAGTTTTGTGACTTATACAGGTTTGTACGAATAAAAGTTGCAAATTTAACATGACGGACGCCCAGTACCTGGTATGGTTATTCAATACCGTGGAAATAGCAGAGGAAAACAGTATGTAAGGAAATGTAATTGTGAAATTTACGCGTGAAATGTGTGAATTTGTGGGTGTAGCATTAAAAACAGTTTTTTCTATTTTCCTTGCATTCTCTTTAGAGGCTATCATACATGGACCAGTGCGGGAATTTGAATTAGTACACTTAAGTGACAGAATAAAAACCCATGAAAACAGTACTAAGAAAACTGTAGCTTAGATTTTATTAAACATTTTTTTATTTTAACGTTTTTACCAAAAATAATAATTTTGGAGTGAATATATTTTTTCTCCCAAACATAGGTGAATTGCTGTTTCCTGCTCCACTGCACACTTTTTATAGATTGTTTCATTAGCAAGTTCCATATTGTGTAGATTCTTCTTGGGTGGGCAAAGACCTACAACTGTATCTACTATATTTCTGAGTTGCTCAGTGTTCAGGTCGAGCGGCTCATTAATTTCCAATTCGGCCTTTTGATAGAGAGTTTCCAATTTATAAGACCAGGAGTTTACCTTAATTAAACATTGTGTTTGTATCCAGTTCATAATAGCCTTCTTTGTGGTTTTGTGAGAGATCTCGCAGGAAGGTTCAAGTCTGACTAGGGTGGTAGCTGTCTCATTTCTGACGAAGTAGACAGCTTGTGTTTTGGCACCCACGCCAGGGTAATCCTATTGTGTTTTGCCAGGTCTCTCAATCTCATTTGGCTTTTAGCATTCCGAGATGCCTCATCGTACCTGGTTACTCTAAGGTACTGTAAGTCATTGAGAATATAGCGATGTTCCTGTTTTATAGGCCCTCCTGATATTCACAAATGCGCACTCTTTACTAGCGGTGATGTAAGTTTTCAAGGCTAAAAGTGATACTTTCCCTGCGGTTTTTAACCCATACTCCAACTCCAGCACCTTCTTCGAATTTGGAGCCGTCTATGTACCTACCAGACAATACCTTTCAATGTGGCGGTAAAGACAGCGTTCTTCCACCATTCCTCCCTTACGGTGAGTCGATGAGGTTTGGTACAGGAATAACTTGGTCGCATTTCTAAGATAGGATCGCATATTTTCCTGACAATACATCCGTATCCCTTCTTCTCGTAATTACAGTTCCATCGTCCGAGGCATTGCAGTCTAGAAACTCCAGCTTTAGCCTATACCATAATGATGAAGTGTAAGGGCAAAATACCGAGTAGGGCTTCCAGTGCAATTGTAGGTGTAGTTCACTTGGCCCTACTGATAGCTAGGCATGCCATCTCTTGCAGCCGGCCTCATTTAATTGGAACTACTCCGTAGGTAGTTTTAAGCCACCAGACTAGAGCATTATATACCTACCGTGGGTCTAATGAGTATAGAGCTGGTGTTGCAACCTTAAGCCCTTAAGATGTTTCAAATATACGCCTGGAAACTCAAAAGGGCATGCAGTTTTGCTGGCTAACGGGAAACTCTGAATGTTATTTTAACGCCTTATTTAACTTATCAAAAAAAACAAGAAGGTATAGTTCACTAATTTTGACTTCTTCGAGTATACGGAGTGTTCACAAAAAGTATGGGTATGGTAACTATCTATGATAACATTGATTTCTAAGATCGCCAGTAAACTATGTTTTAGGCAGCTTTCGCTTAAAATTTTAGTAGTTTTAGAATAAATAATCCATGCTTCGTTGAAAAGATGCTGAATTTTTCTAAGAAGCTGGGGAGGTTGGTAAGAGGTGCACAGTGAATATTACTCCTACCCCCAAACAGTAATTTTGCTCGTGCAAAGAAGTTGTCGGGCTTTAACCCCACTACATTATTTAAAAATATAATAATTTTAAAATAGATCATTTTAAAATTTCGATTTAGAACATTTTTTATCATGGAGATTAATCTGAATTCTTGAATTAGGCTGAGATGGAACCTGTAGTAATTGAAGAAGCATAAAATCCTTGGCCAATCAAATCGAGTACTCTAGCAATCAAAATTTGAAGTGACCTTGAACATGCACTTTCAAGGTCATACTACTATTCCGAGACCATGAAACAATTATTATACAGAGTGATTCGTATCGTGTGAAAGGCACATATAAACATGGGTGTGGTAACGTTTCCTTGCGGAGTTCTAAATATGGAATTGTCTAATCACCTTTTTGTCGATAACGTTCCCAGTTGATGCAAAAAAAATAATTAAATTGATGGGGAAATCATGTAATTTTTTTTTACAATTTTCGAATTTTTAATTCCAAAATATTGTTCTCTATACAAAAATAGATGAAAACGGCACTCTTGTCAAAATCACGAAATTTGACAGTTATCGAGATAATTCAATTTTCGTGAAAAATCAAGTTATAAAGGCGTGTGTTTTCTCAACAAACCCAAACAATTTTCACAGATTTTAGAGGTAAGCTCTGCACATCGAAACGGTGAAAATGGTTCCTATAGATATGGGTCCGGAAAAGCTGCGTTGCGGAGTAACAGCCTCCGGAAGTGCTGCGTAATTTATAGACAAAGACCTTCAGGAAACTGCAACTCCGTAAGGAAGCATTTCCGGACTCATGTTTATTGGAACTTTTTCATTGTTTTCACTTTCTGCATTTATTCTGAAAGTGGGTCCTACGTGTTGTGAATCACACCGTATGTTAATGCGAAGTTAAGAAAAAATGAGCGACTGTGAGAGAATTATAATAATAATGAGGAGAACAAGTTCTGGGAAGAACTAAAGGGGTTTTACTCATTACTGTTAAAGCGAATATATTGAAAATACGATTTGATGCGACGCTGTACTATATGAAACTAGAATTGAATTATTATGTACCAATAACGGAGCTATTCTAGTGCGAAGTTGTTGAAATTACCTTCCATTTTGCCAGCCAATGCGAAGTGTAAAGTGGATAAAAAAACTGTGTAGGCTAAAGTATTGATGTATGAAGATACCGATAACCTTGTTAATTATTATAATTGTGAATTGCTATCTTGTTTGAACCTGCTAAAAATTAATAACACGTATTCGTTCTTTTTAATTTTGCTATAATTAATGGGTGTATATGAATTTGTTTTAATTATCTAAACTCGTCAGAACTCTAGTGAATACGTAAATTTGTTCTCACTATATGTAACACGTACCAATAGATCAATACCGACGTTGCTAGGTTTGAAATTTATTAGTGCATAACATATTTCCTTGTAAAACATTTCATTTTTCAAACCTCATGTCCGGATTTTTAGTCAAGGCCAGTATTTAAATTATGGGTCAATTCATTAATAATAAATTCCAGCATAATTCCTTTAAATATATAGTTGGCGCATATATGCAATTTTAAATGAATTATTTATGGAACTACAATAGCAAAAAACCCACATGCTTGACCGTATGGAGCTTGTTTAGATATGTATTATTCATCTGGCCAGGTGGTTTATTATATCGAGCTATTTGATAATGGAGTTGATATGTGTAGAATATGCGTAGTCTGTGTTTTTTAAATAATACACGAAACAGTTTTATGAAAGTTTGCAAAAATATGTTTGAGTGCAGAACCTCTGGCTTAGCTCAACAATAAAGTAACACTGAACGAAACGATGTATCTCAAATAATGCAGTTGTAGTTGCAAAATCGTGCAACATGTTTCACGTTTAACAGAATGGATTTGAGTATGCTTATGATTTTTGTTTACTTATTGAAATTTAACGAATTTTTTTGATGTTCTAAAAGTCGGGTCTTAGCTTATTAAATAATGATCGAAATACGTTATTTGTATTATTATTATTGTTAGTATTAATAATAAAATAGATACAGAAAAAAAATGTAAAATAAAATTAACACAACATGTAAAAGAATCATAAAATTAACAAACATTGACATAAATATTCCTGGACAAGCGTACCACCTCGGTTTCTTGAATATCAAAAGTTTTTGAAGCAAATATTTGACTTCTTCTCAGCTAGGTTTAGTAACTGGTTCCGGTTTTCATTTAATGTCTTTGCGTTTATTTGCTTTCTATATTAGAAGCATTACGGGTGTTGAGAAATTCGCTTAGCAAACTCTTTATTCAACGAAACTTGATTTACACTGTTCTTTAGATTAGATTACAATATGCCAGCGAGGCATTCGAATTTCTGCTTTTCTTCTTTGATTTGCTAACAGAGATTGTTTTAAACACAATGTTAAATCAGAAGGCGGATATAACCGAAATTGTCGTTTAAGCGTTTAATAGAACATCACAAATTATTCAAAATTTCATTATCATGCTTCACCACAATTTCTACCCTACGGATACCCCGTAATTGAAGGGTTTTTACCTATATTATCACATTTTGCATACATTTTTAACAGTTACCAAAAAACACGGTAATAAATACATAGAACGAAGAAGCCGAAAGAAGAAATGTTAATCTTTTTAACCTTTGTTGGCTGGTTTTTCCGTTTGTTGAAAAGTCAGAATAATTAAGGTATTTTAAAATAGTACCATAAACCAAACGATATAGCCTGCGTACAAATGATAACGTGAAGCAACAGCGGAATATGAAAAGTAGGGATTGTAGATGATAAACAACAGCAAGAGATTATCCGGATTACGCCTCGATCCGTTTTCCTCCACACAAGGCATTTTTATCCAAATAAATGTTGTTGTGAAGGTAATCTAAAAATTGTACTGAATAGTCCGTATGCGTAATTTGTTAATTACATTACTTTTGCCGATTTGAAGGTGGCTAATAGAAATAGAATGCTATTTGTAGACTTCGCACTTTAATACCTCGAGCTTAGATCCAGCTCCTCTTCTCTTCTTGACTAATTTAGCGCCCTAATATTTTATCGTCTGCGACGATCTCCACGCCGATCAACTTCGCGCTACTGCTGAATATCTGGAATTCCTTAAATAAACCAATTTTAGACAAGTTTAACGAAGTTGAGGATTGTTCAGTTTGCATCAGATTTCAAATTAAGCGTCAAATAACGTAACGTGGAGTTAGCGGTAAACTAAGAGCTTTATTTGGTGGTCCAAATCTTGTACATTATCAGCAAAACCCATGAAATTTTTGTTTCAAAAGTTTAAGTTACTCCAATTATAAAGTACAAAATCGATAGAAATATCTACCTGTTACTCAGTTGGTTAAAGGGTGAAACAATGAGATTTTTTCGTATTTTATGCAATGCTGGAAACAAACTGTACTTTGGGATAGTTTTTTGCAGACTGGCAACATGAGCTAATCGATATAAATAAATTATATGAAGTTCCTAAAAAAGACTTCTACGTAAAAAAATTAATAGATTACCTAGTTTTCATAGACGCCTCAATAAATGTATCTCTAAAAAAAGTTCGAAACGGTAAAATTAGAGCCAATATCATTAAAAATAGATTATAACCTAAATGGAATATTACTAGGGAGTTAACGCCAAAAACGAGTTCCATCAGAAACAAATTACGCTGCCATTGATGTGAAGGAAAGATATTAGGATAGCAGATTCTGAAACAGTTTAGGATTTAGGAAGTTGTCGAGTTCAATTTGGTGTGCATTCTAAAACAAAATCTCTCACCTGCCTGTGGGATGTCTTACGTATTTTTTACTTTCCAATACTTTCAGTACAGGGAAGTATCGATATCATGGGAATTTTCGAAATCGAGATTTTCACGGAAATACATGCTTGGGACGTTTTAAAACAAATATCTGTCTGTAGGTGGGTGGGTAAGTATGTAGGTATGTGGTGCACCATAATTATCGAACGCATGGTCAGATTTTAGCGAGCTTTAGAGTCTGGGGTTATATCTAAAATTCACCAACAAAATAAGATTTTAAAAAATCCGAAACCGGAAGCGGAAGTTAGACATGTTTTTTAATAGCATTTTTTCCTAAACCAGATTTTACAAACTTGAATCTGATAGAAGATTTTAGAGCAAATTCAACACTTTTTTCCTACCTTTCTAACTTTAAAATGGCGGCAAGTACGAATTTTTGAAAATTTTGACTTTAGCGCTTTATTCCTCAAAAAACAGATTGATAGATCGCGTTTAAATATTTTATCGTGTTAGCCCTGTAGAGACACAATGTTAGTGAGCATAAAATCTTCCGAAAACTTTAAAGCTATAAAGTTTAAAAAATTTTAAAAATTTCGGAAATTTTCAAAAAAAGTACTGCTCAAAACTGGCAACACATTTTTTTTTAAATTTTGTAAGTTCATAGCGCTGAAGATAACCTACAATTTCGTTTGTGCCAAGCACCTAAATTTCTCTCTGACGCCTTCTATGATTTTTTTTTAAATCGAAGATTTCTATCTCTCTTATTTATAAACGGGGGTCGATAAAAAAATTTTGGTTAGGTTAAATTGCTTACGAGTGATAGTAGAATAAAGTTCTCAACTTAATTTTTACATTCGGCAATATTTGGGGGTTAAATTTCCCCCTCTCGCCCAATGTTTGGGCTTTACAATATCACTCGCTCTATCTCTCTCTCTAACTGACTCCCGAAGTCATGTACAGTAAATTTAGTATACTTTTAATAATTAAATCAAACTAAATCTGACTAAACAAAATTTTAATGAAATAAAACGTGTAAATATTACCTTCATATTTTGCAGAACGGTAACTATACATAACGCTAATTATAAACCTATACAAATTTAAATAATTTTAAAGTAAATAAAGGGCTTATTTTATTTGATTCTAAAGTAAATCTTGAATAGGTTGGGTGTATTAAAATTTAGTTATTTTTTCGTTATTCCGTTTACAGCAAGTTAACACGGATAGGAGGCATTATCCCCACCCAACTATTCATTCGGCGCATTTTCATTACGTAAATTTCCGCTTCAGCGTTGGTTTTACTGATTGGTACGGAAAATGTTCAATGGATTTTTTAGGACATTTATATTCACTGTAAACTACTGCAAATTATGTTCTATGGAAATGTTCCACTTCTTCACTATAAGGAGCACCACTTTTAAAAAGTGGACAAAGCACATAGCCTGGACTTTTTCCATACAATCTTTAAATTTTATCTTTTTCAAAAGTATTTTATGTCGATTTTTTATTTCCAACAGCACACGTAAGGCTGCGGCTGGCAAGCTGTACTGGCTAACTCTATGATTCTATGAACTACTGTAGAAATACTACGAATTGTTTTGAAAAGTTCTATAATTTTGAACATGGTTAATCTTTACGTTTTTTGTGGTTTTGATATTTTTATATAACATTCTGACCCTCTAGAGCTGTGGCAAAGACAGATTTTACACCGATTTGTAGGTTTTTTTGGCCATTTTGAAAGAAGAGCGTTCAAATTATTTAGTATCGGCTATAATGTGAAAAATAACAAAATGTACAAATTCCTGGATTTAAAAACTGGTACCATAAACCATTTCCGCCACATTCCAGGTTTCTTTAAAGTCGCACTACCTGTTTAAATGACATAAGTGAAGGTACCAACAACTAACACACCAAACTACTCAATTAACCGATCTAAAATGATTATAAAAGATGAAAAATTATGTAGTATGTTCTCTATTTTTGTACATTAATGCTCTATAAATATTTGAGATTTGCTAATCAATGCCTTTATGATCTGTAAACGACCAATGATGCAGTAATTTTTAGTGGCCCACTTTTCTCCTCACTTGTGAGCTCACATATTTTGTTTTCTGATCTGTTTTTGTTTTGTTGTGAAACTTCTTTGCTGGCATCTACATACTTCGTAGGACTTAAACGAGACTGAGACAAACATGCGCCATGCTCTTATCAACAATTATCTGGACATCTAAGCTTTAAATGAAAAAAAGTATTTTCCTATTATTTGTGATTGCTACCCTGCCGTTTTTAAAATTTTCAAGTAATAAGAAATAATTGTGAAATGCTGAAAAACGAACCAAACGCCAGTGCCTTAATCAGTTTTTGGGCCCCCTTTCCACGTTACTCCTACACTGTCCGCGGCAAGTATTTGTAATATTATATAGATCTGCCCGGCACGGACGGACATTGGTGCGCACTGACGTTGTAAGCACGCATTGACGTCATATTTGACTGGACGGGGGAATCGTATTGTCATTGATAGCTAACAGTAACCCGCAGTTGAAGAGAGAAATAGTTGTTCGGTAATGCAATATTTTCTGTTAAATTTTACAATTTAAAATACACCTTCGGTGAGAACACACTGAGAGGTTTCACTTAGAAAATGCGTGCTCGGCACAGAAGCATAAAATTTTTCTGTAATTCCGTGGATCGGTATCGAGCTCGGCAACCATTCGACGTTGGGTTACAATTAACGGCGCTTACCTTGATTACTGACTGACCAGGATAAGTAACAAAGTCATAAACAACATAAAAACACACAATTAAACACATGTGTGTGAATGACATTGAATGAATGGGCATGAAGGGTGGCATAAGCTTCAGGAGCGTAGCGGTCTAAAGGCCAAAGGCCCCACTACCTCCTATTACACAAGCGAGAGCCTACCCGGAGTGAAAGTCCTCGACACCTTCGGGTATAAGACGTGAAAGATAAAGAAAAGAAAAGAAGATAAAAAGAAGAATTAAAAATTTGTTTTCTACCTACACGTTTGTTCTTACAGGGTTTCCGGCTTTAAACGAGTGGTATAACAGTTTGAACCAAATGAAGTCAAGCGTGTAGAGCTAGTATATATATATATTTGAAAATGTATAACGTATTTTTCAAGGTTTAAATTCGCAGGAAAACAATTATTTTGTTTTTCTACTTTTTTTAATAAATTTAAAATTAATTATACCAGCGGGATCAGTCTATAAAAAGAATTTTTAATTTATTTTGTTTTGTCATTTGCTACGTAATTGTGACGCGTTTAACGAACAGTTTATGAAAAGGAATTTTTCAATAACCGTGTTACATTTTACAGAATAGGTAACATAAAGCATAAAACAGAATTTAACCTTGTTGATACAAGGTAGTCCCTTGGGGATATAGACATGCAAATTTTTTTGTGATTGTGCCACCCTTATTAAATTCATTGCCAACCTGGATTGAATGGAATATTTTTGCTCTGTCATTATTGCTGACGAGATTTAAATTTTCTTGTTTGAGTTTTCTCTATAGATTACTTTACGTAATGTAAGGTGTTTTTCTAATTAAATTTATTATGACTTTTCACAAGTTTTAAACAATAGGCGAATTATTGCAAGTTTGATGAGCTATTAAATAGCATTGCTCTAGATCTTCTTGTACAGAAAATATTCAGTGGTGAAACTTACTTGTCGTAAAATAGCAGATGATAACTAACTTCGAAGAAGTTCTTGAATATAGATTGTACCCGTAATAAAGTTTACTGCCTTGTCTTCAAAGATCTGAATATAGTTATTCCAATATGTCTGCAACCGTAACCTAAAACGAGAAAATTTTGTACGGCTTCGTGCTGCTCTTCAAAACACCCATTTCGTTAGTATAATTAAGACATTTCATTTACATTTTAATATACAGAAAATATTTTTTTAAGTTACTCAGAATACACGAGTTGCGATGATTAATAAAGTTTTTGTCGCTTGCATATGAAATTTAATTTAAACAGAGCTAACGTTTTATTAAATTAATATCTGTAGCTTCTCGTGATATAATCTTGCGAAACCATCGTCTCTCCTCAAGCTCTCGATATTGCACCGACGAAATTTAAATAATCAATAACTTATTTCTTGTTTGTGTAACGAGACCTTGAATGTAAAATTAAATTGAATTTTCAAAGAATAAAAAAAGGGATTTATACTGATTCTTTAAAAACGCTAAGGCCGTATCATATTCCACTGATGGTTGGTCCTCATGGTAAGTTCTGATGGGTCAGGACCATCTTGCGCATCAATTGTAGTAGAGCGGCGAGTTTGAAACTGTATCGGCTGTTGCCGTTATTTGTTTGATTAGATTAATAAACTGCAGAAAACAAAAGAAAAAAAGATCTATGTGGGTACATCTTATTGCTATGAAAAGATTTCAACACATTTCACTAATTAGTAGATACACATTTAACAAACAAGTGAAAGAACGGAAAATTCTATGAGGATAATTGTTAAGTACAGTAAATAAATCACAAAGTTAATTCACACAAACGAAACGCACCTCCTCTAAGGGATCAACGCACACACACTACGTAATTCGCTGAGCAACAGGGTCTTCCTAGGCCGTATGTCTAGCGGGCATCGGCCAGGAAACGGCAGGTTTTACGGCTTCTATCTAGGGTTGCGGTGCTCTGGTAAAAGCTAGGGGTATTGCAGGGTTTGGAGAAGGAGCGGGGTTATTTATTTTGCAGGTGTGAGGTTAGCTCCATTTTGATCCTGAAAACCAACTAACCCTCCGTCCAAAATACAGTTTTTTTATAAGAGCTTTTTTGACCTTCGTCGCATAGTAAAATAAACAAAATTTAACTGTCGCCGCAAAGCAAAATAAACAAACATTCGCAAACGTGGCGACCGTAGCAGGAAACAGAAGTCGCTTGTTGTTTGGTTTTACATGTCAATAGAACAAATGTTTGAAGACCTTAATATTTTACAAAGTCGTCGTTGCCTAGCGATCACATTTGCAGACGTGACAGCTGTAGCAGGAAGCGGAAGTCGTCTGTTGGTTAGTGACGTACAAAGCAGACAAACCTGCATGTTTCATGTCACTTTTGTATTAACTAATTTTTACTTGGCAGAATGTGAGTTAAAATGGTCGAGGGCAGAATTTATGGATCATGTCAATGCGCGGGCACTTCTTCATATGCTTTATTTTTTAATAGAATGTCAAATAGACCTTCGCTTTGAATCGCCGGAATTAAAAATTTCGGTGTTGAAGCGGAAATTGTGCTCCCTATTATTACTCATAATCTCGTGAATTTTAACAAGTTTTGTTTGCGAATCATACAATGTACGTGCTTCTGTTGCAACACTGCAGAGTTGTCTAGCACAGACCGTCAGGATATATGTGAGATAGCTCATAAAGACAATGGTTTCCACACATACTGACGGAAGCGCATCCTGACGGCTCTGCCGACGAGATGTACAGACAGATTGCGCGGATTCAGGATTGCATATGCGGAAATAGTCTAGGACTGACCATCAGTTAGTTGTATGTGCAACGGGCCTAATGCTTTTTAATGAGAAATGCTTGTTAAAAGTAAAACTAGTTCATGCAACACGTGTACAGCTCGTAGCAGAGTGATTGTTTTCAGATAGCATTTTTAGAAATGTTTCGAGATTCAATTCATTTTTGTAAAAATAAATATTTGCGGTCGGCGAGTAAACAAAATTACATATTTATTGGCGAACTTGTTTTGTGGAACAATGATGTAAACAATTTACGAAAGTTGAGATCCCCAAAGGATGGTAATTTTGTAGCAGTAGCTAACGAAAACGGAAAAATAAAGATTACTAACACAAATGATTCACATGTTTTAGGTTTGCCGCAATTTTCTAAATAAATAAACACTTTGTTTGACTTTAAGGAATCTAACTCAAACTAAAATAAAAACTACAAATAAAAAGTGTAGGAAAGTTGTCGGAGAATAGAAAATACAAACGACGTCGCAAAGTTCTGTTTGTTGAAGTAGAATATTCGTTTTTTTTTATTGAAACTCTAAAATGGATAAAAACCGATTTACCATAACAGCAATGTAATTTCAAGAAATATATAACGGACGCGTAGCGTGAATCCATAAATTTATATTTACTCACCGAGGACTTTTACAGATCGGCCGATGCAGTCAGTTCGCATTTTCGAAAAACTCCTTGTAGGCTTCTTTTCTAGTTACCTATGGTACTCTACGTAAATATGTTGATCTCATACATATTAAACATTTAACATTGAGATTATCAACAGCAATACCACAAGTGATTTAAAAAGTATCGATAATTCTGTCGCTTCACTGAGAACGAAACTGTGTTCTTGCTAGGAAATATCACGACTTCGAAGTAGGAGTGGTATTGCCGTAAATTAACCCAACTGTGTTGGTTAATGCAAGACAAAATTAAGGAAATTTTTTATTTCTCTTGGAATTTGTTAGAATATTTCACGAGCTAAATATTAAAAGTTAAAACACTTAGTTGTCATAACTATTTGTTATTTACTGACGTACAAACACGTTAATTAATTATTAAAGTAAAAAAAAATTTTATGTGATTGCTGTGGTTACAACAGCGATAACACCGAAACTTCAGAAAAACAATATTATAGCAGTCAGTCAGGGTGTGATTGGTTAACAGCCTGAAAATAAACGGCTGCCATTGGCTGTTATTATGTGACTAATTATCATCAGTATTAATATGAACAATAAGCAGATATCCATTTCTACATTAACAGAGCATAATTGCAAAATGTTACTTATGGGGGAGGTATTTTCCTCCTGTGGAAATCTCACGTACCCTCTAGTAGTTGAGTGTTTTAGTACATTATCTTTAGTGCACTAACTCGATTTACCCAAAAACCTATAAGAGAAGGATTATTACGTCAGAAACTGGTTAACCGATTATCATCTCGTCAATTCAGTTTTAATCCATGTTTTTGTGCGCACCATCCGAGGACCCGACCCCTCGCGAAATGTATATCACACAAGGAATCCATTGGAACTGTGAGCCTTCCCTGGCCAATCCAATATATACGTTTTAAGGTCACTGATTAAAACTGTTTTAATTAACCATGTCGAAAGATCTTAAATAGTTCTACCACGCTAGCCAGACCCCAAAAACACAACTAGTTTATCTACGAGCTTAATCAGTTTTTAACAACAATAAACAAAAAAACAATCAAGTGTAATATCAACGCATTGACAATTAATAAATAATTACTAAATCATCTACAGTAGTCACCTCACAAATAATTTATATTTGCCAACTTTACACAGGTATTAGCAGTTACTTGTAACAATCAAGTGTAATCAGCACAGCATTGTTATTTGCATGCTAATAACGCAAACTTACATTCTTAAATTCTTATTCAACAAAATTAGAAACCTAATAAAATTATATATGAAGACTAAAATATAATAATATAATAGGCTTCTCCAGTAAAACGTATTTCTACATTCTTAATCTAATTGTTTTGCATCTATCGAAGTTCAAGTTGAATATTCGTTTTTCCGCCCTTGTTGAAATACCAAACTCGGTGCATCACAAAATGATCACCTATATTATATATATTTATAATTACTTTTCACTTATAAGTTATTTGTTAAAAACAATAAATTTTTGTATGCCATTTATTTTTTAATTAAATAACACATGTGATGGAAGATAATTTTACTGAATAAATATGTCGACTCACTAATTGTTGAATTCATTAGCATTTTTATATCTCGTTTATTCGTGTTTAGCAATTTAAATGTCTCTGCCCTTGTTTATAATGTTTCATTACACGAGTTTCCGTTTTTAATTTTTATTAACAAGAGAATATTAACAATTTTTAATTTATTGCAGTTCTTCTTGTACGTAAATACTTATCTACAAACTTTTCTTTAAAACAAGATTTTCCTAGCAAAAACTATTTAATTTAATGTTATTAGATATTTTGACTAGAGAAAATCTTGCTTTGAACATTGGTGGAATGGTAATTTGCTCAACGATTTTATCTGGAAAATATTTGCTGAAATAAAACATACTTGAAGAGGTTTCTTGTTCTGGAATGATTTACTCCATTGAAGTTCTCTACTTGGAAATAGTCTCGGATGAAAATTACTTAAATCTACGTTTGTCGGAACTGAGCTTGGTCAAGCACAAGTTTAAAATTAAACCAAGTATTACCTTCCAAGGAATATTCTTTTTAGTAACATTTAATCGAACAAGTTTCCTTTCCAGCAAATTTTTGATGAGCATAGGTACCATCGAGAACTTAACTTTCAAACAATTTTCTATTCCAACAGTTTCTTAAGAGTTTTCCATGCATACAGATTTCTTTTGAAAAAATCTTTTGCGACAGCACGTCTTTTCGTTAAAATTCTCAATCACGAATTTCTCCGAGGTCGAACAATCTTCTTTGTCTACCAATTTCTTTTAGTCTATTTTCTATTTAACAACAGAAGAGGCATTCGAGTAATTTTGCGAGCGATTATTTTCCTATTAATTAATTTTTCAGCAGGTTTTAGTCAAAGTATTCATTAAATTTCTACTTGTGGGAAGGTGGCTGGGTGGCGGAGCGCATTTGTTTGCGGTATTTGTCAGTTGGGCCACGCTGTAATGACGATTGAATATCCCATAGGTCAGTTGGTCACGACTTATCTTTCCGAGGGATTAGGTTTTAAAAAAGATTACAACAACAGACAGTTACATATCTAGGATATTGATTTTAATAAAATAGTGAAAATAATTATTATTTTAAATTTCAAAACAATGTTTTACAAAAACTCTAATAACAAAAAACTTTTATTATTAGAAAATCATAATATACACCAAATATGCATACATACATAGCATTAAAACTTTTAGCACATACAATGTTTATGGTGCAATGGGCAAATATTTAAGGCATAATAATTTTACAAAATAGTATCTTGATATCACACTTCTTTTACTCGTTTACATAATTTTGCTTAGTTAGGGTGCCCTTTTATAATTTTTTATTACAATGTTGAGCATTCCTAATATTTACTAAATTTAACTTTAAAATTTAATGAAAACATTAGCGAGCTGAAATATGTGAGGATCAATGGCGTTCCGTGGGTTTAAAATTTGGATAGGCAATGGGAAAATCGATTCGCCTTTTTTTCATAGCTGCAAAGTGGTCGATTATATTATTATACCACTCGCTATTTTGTTCAAATTTAAAAACTAGATCGTTTTCAACGGCTATTACACTTCATTCAGAAAATCGGTCTTTGTCCATTGAATTGCGGCAATAAGTTTTTATTCGCTTCAAAGTAGAAAAGCTTCTGTCCACAGACGCTGTTGTTGTTGGTATGCTTACAATCAATTGCAGCAATTTATATACTTGAGGAAAGCAAATATAAAATTCATCCTCATGTATATTTTTTAATATTTCTGTAACTTTCTTTGCATTTCTAATTATTGATGGATCGTTGTATAAATATTGCAATTCATGTCTTAAAGTGGTCGTGTCAAAATATTTGCCATAGGCGATGAAAACACTTTGAAAATGTTACTCCGGAAATTTATTATTACAAGAATCTAAATTTTCAGTATTAAACAAATTTTAAAATTTAATTTGTTCCAGTTCTTCAAAACGAATTTCAATTTGGACAATAATGCAGTCTACTATGATGATATAAATTCGTTTAAAATTTAATTCTGTATTTTTCACAGAATCGGTGCGCTTCGGAAGAGGTGCTCCAATAGTGGCACTGAATATTTCATTAAATTTAATATCACTTCTATTTTTTCTTAAATTATTAAGTTAGCGTGAAGTTGTAGTTTGACAAGTCTAACTGTTTTGTTTGAAAAACCTGGTACATTGTATCAGTCAAGGACAGTATGAAATTATAATTCTTTTCCAATTTTTCTCTGTTGTTTTCCCTTGCTGATATCATCGCACCATCGTGTCTTAGGTCTGCCAACACTTCTTTTTCCTGTGCGTGGTTTCCAGTCTATTATCTTCTTAGTCCATCTTTCATCTTGGCATCGCCAACTGTGTTCCGCCTATCTCCATTTTAGTTTTGCAAAAAATCTTTTAGCCAATTTTTGAGCAATATTTTTTTGAAAAACTCCGAAACTTGATTCCGATCTGTTAACTAGTTTTAGGTAATAACGCGTCAAAGGCAAAATTTTCAAAAAATTGCAGCGGTCAATCGCAGGAAAAAAAGCGGTGAATTTGCCCTATCAGACCTTGTTTTCAGATTTAGACAATTTATTTTACGGAAAAAATACTACCAGAAAACATGTCTAACTTCCGCTTCGAATTTCAGAGTTTTTACTTTGCCGATAACTTTATGATGTACCGTTGCATTCCAAAGCGGCTGGAGATTGAGCCATCGGTTCAGGACATACCAGCCTCAAATACATACATACTCACCCACCCACCAACAGACAGCCATTTTATAAACCCATTTTTTGTGTTCTAACAGGTCTAAAACATGAATTACCGTCAAAATCTTGAATTCAAAAGTTTTCATGAAATCCCTATACTGCAATAATCGGAAAGTATAAAATTAGATTTGCTATTGCAAGCTATTCTTGATTTTAGATCAATTTTAATCGGTGAGCGATAAAGCGAAGAAATTTTTCCTTCGTTCCTGTTCTATTATTATTAAATAGCAAGTCACTGTCTGGCTCGAATTTCTAGATTTCTAGCCAGAGGAAGAGCAAACCCAATACAACAAACGTATAACTCAATCCATGTGGACGTTTTACTCGAATAAGTGCTTCAGCAGTATTCAGTCACGGACTGACTTGTAAATAAGAAAGGAAGTTACGAATTGCACTCGCGACAGAAATTCTATTTATTCCTTCAGATGATGTTTCAATGCACTTTTACATAGACACGCCTTACTTGTTCTTTGGCCCTTCTATTAAATTGAATCCTGCGAATCTCAAAATGATGGTGCAAATAAAGGGTGTTAAATTGTTTTCTTTTTTCGTTTCCTGACGCATAATTTTTTAATTAACGCTGTTGAAATGTTGTTGACGTTGCCCACAAGATGGAATATAATTTCATTCTGAAGTTAAGAACTTATTAAAATCTTTATTAAATGCCGCACCAGAATTTCCAGTTTATGCTTCTTAATTTTCTGCTGGAAGTTTCGTTCAAAAATATTTATCTTGTGCCGCAGCCATGCTGAACCCCCAAAAACATAATAATGTGCTCTAAATATGTGCGGCATAAGCTTTTTGCGAATCTGGACTGCTTCTTATAGTCGTTCTTATGTTTACCGATAAACCAAGACCCTTTTTTTACAAATTTATAAGAAAAACATGTCTGAATAGATAGAGAGAAAATTGACTCTGTAATTAACTTTTTTTATATTGGTTTTGTTTACAGACAGTAATAAATTTCGCTTTTAATTGAAATATCGTCGATATAAAAACGATGTTTTAATAAAGCACTTTTCATATTTGATCTCTGTGTTCACATCGTGTTATCCCTTGTTCATACAGCAAGTTTATGAGTTTAATATAAAGTTTTGGTTTCTACATAAAGATTAAGACTGTAATTTCCACTTATTTGACATCTACTAAAACAAATATTTCTCTATACTTCATTTTATTATCAACACAATTTCGACAAATACAACTTTATAAGACCACTATGATAGCGACAGTGTACAGTGACAAAATTATGAGAAAGCTATGACTCCTGTCGAATTTATTAAATTAGGCACCAAAACAACATTTGAATGACTATTAAACTTTGAGTATTAATTGAAGAGGTCTTCAGATTTTAAGAAATTAACTCATTAAACCTTGATGACAGATACACTTCTTAACTACATGTAATCTATCTATCTTCCTCTACATAGTAAATTCCTAACTGTCTCACCAAAACACGACGACGGGCTCTTGCATCTCGACACAATTTATCACTATCACACGACGACGCTACGGGCTTTTACAACTCGACTTGCTCTACTCCTTGATTGTTTGATCGGCGAATGTTTATGTTGCAGTCATTACTGTTGCTAGAATTTGATTATTTGTGACTTACTTCTATTCCGGCGGGTTAGGAAAAAAGTAAACAATAAACATCTTCTGTTTAGTGTATTTATCGCGCTGACTTGAGAATCTGTCACAGCACCTTCTACATAATTTTTTTCACTAACAGACAATTAATATAATCAAATCATTGCACACAGAACATTGTTACAGTTGTATTAGAAACAGCATTTGTTTATAGCTAGTTGTGTGAATAAAAATATGAGCATGATTAAAATGATATGACAAGTAAAGGCAATAATTAGATAAATAATTATCCATGCGAACAAAATAATTAGGCAAATAAGTAAGCAACAATATAAAAATTAAATCGAGTTTTAGCACTTGTAACGGGAACAAAATATTAATTTTTCGTATGAAAATCTGTTTGTTTCTAATACTAAAAGTGAGCGGGTCCTTACAGTATATCAAACTATTTAAACAGATTTTGCTTGGAACGCTATAAACATGTCTGGCAGCTCTGCAAGAGAGGATGATCATGTTTAAAAATTTAACGCTTCATTGACACGAACATAGGGAGCTTCAATTAAAATAACAAACGTTAACATTTATAATTACAAGAATTACAGCAATTGCAAATTAATTTATAAAACAAGCTGAACCTGTGAACTACGCTCCACGCGTTTGTCTTACAAACAATGATAGCAAATTTATTGAAAGAGATATAATGATATAACCTGTGTCGAGATGTAAGGAATGCTACTGAATGCGCGATCACTACAAGTTGGGAAGGGGGAAGGGGTTCGAATTTTATACATAGATAAATAACCTGTGTCAAATGTAAAACATGTTACTAAATGCGCCTGCATATTCGCATACTTTCAAAATAATTCTTTTTTTTTGTTTCCAAAAATATTTTATATCATATAAGTATAAGTATAAGACATAGTGTAAGAGCTAGCTACTAAATACATAACATCAGATGCTCGCTCGCTTAATGTTTTGTCAACAAAGCGATGTTATGCCTATTGCCTATAGGGGTAACAGATACAGAAAATGTTTTAGAATTTTTTTTCAGGAAAGCTTGCTTGGGGTTAAAAAATACCAGATGTCCCCAAAAGCGGTGGGGAAGATGATTAGCCCCCTTAATTTTCAGTGAATCTGTTAAATAAGTGTGAGGCTCTTAATCACTGATAAGCAATTTAGCTTAAAGAGGAATGTTTTGCCGTACCCTGGTTATTAAATAAAAAGACGTTAATTTGCAAATTTCAAAAGTTCGCAGAAGGCGTCACAGAGAAATTAGCGTATTAGAACACCAGCCAAATTGTAGCTCATCTGTAGCCCTATGATCCAATATTATTAAGAAAAATCATGGCGGGTTTTTGAAGAGAATTTTTTTATTTTATATTATTTCATAATTTTTAAAATTATTAAACGTTTTCTACTTCCCCGGTATTATAAAGAGCGAACAAATAAAAATCTGATCACAGCCGCCTACCAAACAAGCGCGTCATGTCGATGATTAGCTTGGAAATCGTGGAGCTATTATCACAGTTTTGCGGTTTATTATTTTACCGTAATTCCTCATATTTAACATTTTTAAACAATTAGCAAGTGAGCATTGTAAATTATTTTTAATGTTTATTATTTTATTTTACAAACGTGCAAATGTCAGTTATAAACCGTGACTCATAGCGGGCCCAGTTCCAATCCCGTGGCAGACCTAATATTTTTAATTTTTTTTTAATATAGACGTTATTTACTAGTTATTTATCTTGCTATACGCCTATAATTTATTTTAATTTTTATATTTGTTTTATTTCAAAAAAGACGTAAATTGAAATACGTTTTAATTTAACTAAAACTGAATACAATAAACAATCAAAACAACATAAATACATAAGACTTGGGCCGGCAGATTACAAGCCTACGCCTTTACCCCTGAACCAACACACCGCTATATTTTTTCCCTTTGTGTGAGTTAAGCGGGTTACGGTTTACAACTGACATTTGTAATGCACGTTTGTAAAAGAAAAATAATAAATATTAAAAATAATATGAAAACTATGCCACAATTTACAAACCAATGATCGACATGCTGCGCTTGTTTCATAGGCGACTGTAATTAAGTTTTTATTTAATAGTTCTGTATTTCCAAAAGTTCTCATAAAGAGTAATGTAGACTTGTATTTAAAGTGGCGGCTATCCACTATTGAAAATGTTAATTATAAATCTATTAACTCATTTCAATATAGAAAAAGTATACGAAATATATCGCGTTGCTAAATTTCATACCAAAAAAATGTTTAGAACCTTTGTCATAATATCACAAAATTGGTCATACAGTTTTTTGTAGTTTACAGCCGCCACTTTAGATTAAAGTAAACTATAACATTGTCTACTCTGTTACAAAAAACAAACAAACAAACAAATTTTTGAGTAAATAGTCGTTAGAATCAAAATGGTCGAAAAATTGACACAGCTGCCATTTTTTGTATAGAAAAACAGCCTCTAATTTGTCTTAATTCCATTACACTTTTTTTCGGAATCGTAGAAAATACTCTTTGACCCGATGAGTCGTTGTTTCTGTTCTACAGAGTGAGCTCAAATGCTCGAGAACCACGTGACCACGTAACATAGGCAACCCATTGTACAGAACTGGCTACCCTGCTTCAGAAAATTAAATCTGACTGTTGTGGCAATTACCATTGGCGTAGCACGTACAAATTAGGGCACATACAATTTTCGTAAAAAAATGAATTTGGTACGTCACAATTTAAAGAAAATCTGTAAAAACATTTAATAAAGCAAAAGTAAATGGTAGAATTTATTTAAGAATATTATTGTAGAAAAACATATTTCATTTATAAATTACAATAGCTGCTTAAAATGAGTGCCATTGCTTTATAAACACGAACTGAATCGTCATTGTTCAAGTTCTCCACGATCCGATTTATTCCCAATAAATCAAATCATGATCAACGTCCGGACACAACCCCAAATAAATAACACCAAACCATTTCCACCATTAATGCATTTAATCAAACAAATAATTTCTATCAACGGGACAATATTATTGAAGAATATAACTTACATTACAGAAATACCTGTACAAAAAATAAGTTTTAGCTGTAGTTAGCTTAATTTATTGTATACATTACCAGAAAAACATATTTGATTTATAAACTATAACAGCTGCTCAAAATCAGTGCCATTGCTTTGAAAACACAAATGAACTCGCCTCCTCATGTTATTAAAAACTCTCTAAATCATCTACAGTAATGTTACGTATCTCGTTTCAATAGCCGCTTGTAGTTCTTCGAGAGGCAATACTGTACCCGTTGTGGAAAATCAGGCTGATACAGTTGTTGCACTAACGATACTCTGTACGCGTGCATATGCAGTTTTTTTTTCGAGTGCCTTTCGTAAAGTTTCATACGAAATACCTGTACAAAAAAATAAGTTTTAGCTGTACTTAGCTTAATTTATTGTATACATTACCAGTTTGTGCAGATAACGTCCTAATTGATTTACGAGGACTTCTTTCAATTCGAGCTTGAATATCCTCTACAACTTCTTCTGTAAGTATACTGCGTCTACCTGTAGACTCGCCCTTAGAAATGCAGTTCTTGTTCTCAAAGTGATAGACAAGAACTAGCTTATGGTTTACAAAGTTTTCATAGCCTACGTTCTCATTCGGGAAAGCTTCACTAAACTGTTCAATACAAGATTGCAACGAATATGACCATGAACCATCTGCATTCCGGGTGAGAAGTTTTCTCCTTATTTTTTCGATTTTTCTATTAATATATTTTATTTTTCTTGTTCAAATCCTTATTATATTTAGTTTATTTTTAAACTGCATCAAGAGAAAGTAATTGATTTCTGTGCATTTCCTACCTGTCCATGCTTTCAGTATAGAGCAGTATCAATTTCCTGTTCTATTAACTTTTCTATTTCCAGTTTTTGACGGCAAATGAGTTTAGAGCTCAACAAACCAAAAACTGTTTTTTTTTTGAAAATATTTATGTGACTGCGTAGGTACGTTCGTTCATTCGTGACTTCATATCTCCCGGACAGTTTGTCCGGTTTTAATGAAGTTTGCAATAAGCTGTAAAAACTCAGAAATTGAAAGCGAAACTTTTATAGGAGTTTGCTAATTTGCAGATCGGCATAAGATTCAATTTCGAGTTATCGATGAGAGTTACACGGCATGCAGTTCACGATATTTGAAATATTTACGAAACTTAAACAATCTTTCAAATTAAAGTGTTTCATATAAATATTTCTCAAATGACGATTAAATGATTTTTACTTTCCCATACCTTCGGTATAGGGAAGTATTCATTTCATGAAAGAATTATCTTTAAATAACCATTTATATCGATTTTAAGTCCAAAATCCGAAGCACATCTAATTGAAAACAATCGCTATGGCGCTTCTTTAAGATTTTGAAAATTTTCAAAAAAATATTATTTAAAAACTGCCTACACAATTTTTTTAAAACTTTGTACGCTGTTAGAACGGAAGATTGGCTACAATTTGATTTTTTCCGAAAGCTGTAATTTCACTGTGGCGTTTTCTATGAATTTGGACGGTTGAAATAGAGGGTTGCCTATATAGCTTAATTACTTAGAAATCCGACAGTCGGTGAAATGTACAACGTTATAATTATAAAATTTACACTTTTACAAATACGGTTAGTATTATTAAATAGTATGGGAAAGTCCACACTTTTTATTTTTAAGCTACGAGAGCCAATAATGAGTTGACATTTAGTTTTTAGTTTTTCCCGCTCCTTTAATTTCTCTGAACGTTTCCTGTGAATTTTAATAAACCTGGCAACGGATGCTACATTGCTCATCGGTAACAGTACAAGAATCTAAACTTATTCCTTTAGTTACCGTAATTTTGAGAGGGTTTCTACTTTTCCTCCTTCGGTATGGTGAGCCAATGACGCTCAAACTATGTGTTTTCGCAAAAATTATTAAAAGAGCTTTGTCTTCTTAGTGGTAGAAATTTACGGCTTTTAACCACACAAGTGTATCTTACAGGCGTTCTGAACTAAATCGGTATACGGATTATGAGTGTTATTTAGCATAGCGTTGTGAGCGGCTAAATGTTAGGAGTAACCTGATCTTATAGTAATTGTTAAACTCAGAGGCTTTGACATGAAATTTTATATAATAATATAAAAAACCTAATTTCTTACGCAGCAGAAAGTCCAGCCGCAGTTCTTCCTTAATTTTTTCAGTTAAATAATTTGTTTTTAATTAAATATTATTTTTTAATGTATAGTACGCCGTGCTTCTAATATTCGCTAAAGTGCATATTAAATATCATCTACTTTTGTAGTGCTTCAAACTAATTAAATTTTAATTATGTTTAATTTATAAATTACTTGGATTGTATTTGGTAAATTTAATTCTCTGTTAGCTTTAAAAAAGGTTTAGCTCTACTCATAATTTTTATTTTTATTTTAATAGCTGCAATATTTTATTTTACGTATAAAAATAGAAACTCAATTAAATTGTGAAAGTTCCTAACGTTTTATGACATTCAGCTTTATGATTTTTGATGTCAACTTTTTATTGTAAAATATATACTGCCTATTTGTACATGGTGGTAATAAAGATACAAGCTTATATCTCGATAATTTTAGGTTTTTCGACACGTCAAAAAGTAATTTGCTCTTGAGGATTTTTTGGTGTACTTTCCCCCTCCCCTTTTGAAGTAATGACGTCATAAGGTTTTTTAAAATGACGCTATTGTTAATTTTGGTTTTGGGTTCCTTATGGCATTTTAATATTTTTTTTAGGTTCACATAAGAAAGATGTTGAGGTTTTCTTAGTTTTTCGTGTTCTTGTGAAACTATTTAAAATCATTTAATCAAGCAACCTTTGTAGCTATTGTTCAGATAACAAATGGAACAGACGTTGTTGTGGTTATTTCATCAAACCGTATTAAGGAACTCTTGTAGGTACAAAGCTTACTTGTTGTTAATTTGTATTTAATTATGATCCTCTACTTGATGAAATAAACAGAACCACATCTATTTGATTTGTTTTCTAATCAATGGATACAAAGGTTGCTTGATCGAATGAATTAAAATTAATACTTTCACGAGAACACGAAAAATGACGAAAATCCCAAAAATTTTCTTATGTAATCTTAAAATCTTAAAAAACAATAACACTATCATAAAGAAAATGCCATAAGGAAGCCAAAAACGAACTTAAAAAGATATAGTGTTATAGTTAAAAAACCTTGAAGACGTCACTACTTGAAAAGGGTAGGGAAAAAGTTTTTTTCAAGTACACCAAAACGCCCGCAAGAGTAAATTACTTTTAAACGTGTCCGATGGTTTTTTAGAAAAAACTAAAATTATCAGGATATAACTATAAGCTTGTATATAGAGCTTAGAGGTTGGGCGCTTGGCTCTAATGCTATAGGTCTGGGGTTCGAATAAAAATCTATGCCGCAACCCGTCACTCACATTCCCCAATTTGGTGTAGGCAGCCGTGAAGTCAGTGCCTGAAACTTTCTTTGGTATTTAGTCGTTTGGATTCGACGTTAAACTGTAGGTCACCCGTACTCCATCTTAGCGCTAAGGAGAGTGCTGGAGCCCAGCAGTGCGACGTAAAGGCTGATTATTAAGCTTGTATCCATACTTTGTTAACATACTGCATAATTAATATATTTAAGTTGTACCTTTAACAAAGACTTTGTTTCAGAGCGATTTCATTTTAAATGTAAAACCTTCTTCAAATGACACAGAAAAATTTTGTAGTAGGAATAAGTAAGAATTAATGAAACAGACTAACTCTCCCACTTTACAACGTGTACCACCTAAAAGCGGATTGTAGATGTGACTGTATATGAATAAAATACTTTATTACTTCAACAATATTTATTTAGTTTAACCTTATACGTATTTCGACATGTTTACATGTCATTATCAAAGGTAATTAAGTATTTTAGGTAAACTCAATAAATACGGACTTCAAGGAAGTAAAGCTAGAACACAAATAAAGATTGTAGATGTGTTCTATTTCATATTCCCAGTTTGCGTATGTAATTTGATCGGGAAAATGTTCGATTCTGAGATTTTTACGAAAATACATGTTTGAGTTGATTTTCTTACGATTCGGACACGGAATATAGATATGTTATTTTCTTTCAAATGCGGAACTTTGTAATTTAAGAAAAAGAGTATGATAGATAGTAGGACTTAACTTTAATCAGAATATGTTTTTTAACTCTGGCTGCGAAATGGTGGCTGTTATGATTTTACGAAAATTTTGACTTTAACGCTTTATTACACAAAAGCGAGTTGTCAGATTGGGATGAAGTTTGGTATTCTAACAACCCTAGGGAAACACAATGTTACTATGTAACAGAATTTTTGTACGTACAAGTAAAAACTGTAAACTGCGCTACAATTCGCTGGTGTACCAACCCGCTAGTTTCTCTGTAACGCCCGCTATGCATTTTTGATGACCTTTTATTTAGTGGACGGGGGACAATGAAACATTTATGTTTAAGCTAAATTCCTCATGCGTGATAGTAGAATAAGATCGAGTGGCGCGTAACTTTGCTTTTCCTTATGGTGGTTAAATTCAATTTATGGAAAAAAGTTCGTGGAAAAAATCCCAAGAAAAGAAACCCTTAAAAAACATCCCCTGAACAAATCATCGCTTGAAAAACAACAAAAGTTCTTTTTTTCCTTGGTGATCCACTGTATAGAAAAGAAAGACTTTTCCCTGAAAAAGACACGTGTTTTTTCTTGCTGATCGAATGACATGAATAAGGGCACTTTTCATTTTAGAATTATACGTAAAATGTCTAAATTTGTTTAGTGCAATTTGATTAGTTTAAAAAGCATTTCGAAAATAATAATAATAATAATAAAGACTTTATTTCTTACAATAATAAAATGACACGTATACAAAAAAAAATTAAAAACTAAATACAAATAAAAAGATAAACCTAAAGTAAACGATAATTATTATGCTGCGAGAAATTGGCGACAGTTCAAATTGCAAGCTAGAAATTTTGCTGCATTTGATCTTCCACTGTGACCAAATCTCGCCTTAAAGCATTTTCCTGGATAGATATACTAGATTGTAATAAAATACCTTTTTTTTTTCAAGGAATTTTGCTGGCTAATTTTTTTCCTTCGTCTTTTTTTCCTAGAAATTTATTCCGGGACTGTTTTTACGGGAACTTTTATACGGTTGTTTATCGGAATTGTCTTTCCGGGAATTTTTTCACCTAGATTCCCAGATTGAAGAAGTTGTTACAAAATGCAAGTCGCGCGGCAACCACTTGCGTCACAGGAAACCAACTAATAACAAAAATTCTATTTACCTATAATGATTAGGGAAAATAAATTGGCCAATAGGGATTTAGGCAAATCATGACGTTTAAATGCACTGTGGATTTAAATTACAATCTCAAAATATGTTTTGGATAACTACGTGTGTGAAGGCGTGGCCCCCATTTACTTATGGTAACTACATGGTGATGGGGGCCACGGCCCCCATGGATAGGCGCCTATGATAAGATCTACGAAGTTAATTTTTAGGTGCCGCAATATTTAGGGGATGAATTGTTTTTCTACCACCTAACTTTTGGCTGATAAATTTACCGTATCGTCTCTAGTTTACTTAATTATCGAATTTTTTTCCGAAAAATAAAAGAAACCCATTCTTTTTTAATTATCAATATGTTCGGATGCAACTGAATCAGGTTTGCTGACCAAACAGCTAACGCCTCAGGCAATTTCCTACAGTACTCGCTATTTTTTTTTATTATTAATGTATATTTTTCTATTTGCAATCTATAAAATTTACTAAGCAAAACAGATGTCAGAGACTAACATGTGACATGAAAACAATGACATGGGGTTGAAATCCAACGATTTACAACACAGAAATAACTTTGCTTTTTAACACAAGTTATGTATTTATGCTTTACATTAAAATCTATATGGCAAGTCCAGAGGTTTATATCTATTTAGTCTTTGTATATGAGCACTATTATCTAATAAATTTAGGGCCAATGCATTTGAATGAGATTCTAAATTAGATACTTTTCACTGCATTTAACTATTACATTTTTAACCGAATCCACTTTTAAGTCACTTAGGATGTCCACATTTCGCACAAAGTAGGGAGCATCGCACATTGCGCGTAACACTTTAGATTGGAACCTTTCTATTATTTGGATGTTGGAGTTTGCTGTTGTACCCCACAGTTGAATACCATATGACCATGGATTTGAACGCTGCATTATAGACAAGAATCTTCTTTGAGAGGGATAATTTGGATCTTCTTCAAAGTAGCCAGTAGTGTTTCTTAAACTTATCTCCGAGTTGTTTACGCTTCTTCCAAATGTGGGTTCTCCACTCGCTATTTACCAGTGCACCCGCTGTGCGACCTTGATTGTACGGTACAACATACACTAGGTGAGTTATTACTGCGAGAATGCTTTCTAAGGACTTTATTGTAGCAGTTAGCAAAAAATTGTTTAAAGAAAATTGTTTGCTGGGTTGCTTTGCATAATCTAAAACTATTACCAGTTATACCGAGTTTTTTAGTTTTGCCTATACATCACATTACTTCGTTATTTTAAATGAAACACTCTGTAAATAATTGCATTCTTATATTCTAAATTCAATTCTAGACGGAAAAGTATTAAGAATCAGCGATTTGCAAGTTATTTGATTTGTTTCTAAAATTTTAATATTTGTGGACTAATATTAAAAAATTTAATATTTAATACGCCAAAATGTTTGCTTATCGTTATTTTGCACAGACTATTAAAACATTATAAAGCATTCAGCGGTATGTTCAAAACAGCAGATTGTTACATAGGGTATTCATAATTTAATGCCCATTTTGCAAAACTTCAATGTATTTTTTGACACCATATGAAAACCATCGCGAACAACCGTTCCCAATGGAAGCGTTATCTGGAGCAGGCCAGGACTCATCCAGAGTTGCAGCGTTACTGATTGATTGATTGATATAAGGTTTTGTATACCAAATATAAGAAAATCTATGGACTTTCATGTTTTTTTATTTGTTCTTTATTAATTGCAAATTAAAATAGGTATGCTAGGAAAACAAAACAAAAACTCTGTTTTATAAAATTTTTTTAAATTAATACCCTTTTTTCTATTCCCTAAACTATTGAGAATATCAAATTTTGTTAAAAGTTGTTTATTGCCTAATGAGCTACTTTATGTCACATTCTAAATTTTTCTGCACTGCAGTGCTATCATCGATTTTTTTAAAAACTGAAATATAAATATTTTCTTAGATAGTCAGAAGGAAGTATTTATGGTTACCATTATACATATAAAACTTTCATACTATTACATTACAAAATTTCGAGAAAAATGCAAAACAAACTGATATTGTAAGAGAATGAATGTTTTATATCACCGAAACAAAAAAAAAATATCTAAATGCCGAAGAACATAAGTAATTTATATTGCCATTTAAAAAAATTGTCGAAACGTTACTGCTCAGTCACAGAATATTTAGGAATACTGCATAAAGTAATTTATTACAAACAAATTTCATTAAGAAAAGTACACCTATTTTAATTTGCAACTTATAAAAAAACATGCTAAACTATAGATATTTTAATATTTGGTATGCAAAACTTTATATCATATTGAAAGAGAATTTAATTCTGCATTTGATAGTGCGTGTTTCATTTGAAAAACAATAGTTATTAGCATGTGAAGTATTTCAACATGCACTTTAAATTATGAACACGACATTATCTGTTATTTTTAACATACCGCTCAGTACTTTATAATGTGTTAATAGTCTGTGCAAAATAGGATGTTCAAACGTTTCTGGTACCTAACATATAATTTTGTTGTATTAGTTCATAAATGTCAAACTTTTTGAAAAAAGTCAAATAACTCGAAACCTACCAATTTTAAGATTAAAGTACCTTAATACTTTTATATTTAGATTTAAATGTAGATTATAAAAATGCAATAATATACAAGGTGTTCTATTTAAAATAACAAAGTAATGTGGTGTACGGGAATAACTAAACACCCAGTATAATTGGTAATAATTTTTGGTTATGCACAGTAACCCAATAAACAGTTTGTTTTAACACTTTTTTTCTAACTGTTATTATAAATATCGCACTAATTACTCACCTTGCATACTTTTGCAAATACGATAAGTAAAAATATCTAAAATACGGGAAAATCCAAGCAAAGTGCTTCCCCATTTTTATTAAATTAAAGTTTGCTTTATTTGTCAAAATTTGCATCAGAATATTTAAATTAAAATTAAATATAGCACATGCAAACTATAGTAAATGTAATTTATTGTGATGACGGTTTCCATCAATTTTAATTATTGTTGTTGTATGCAACCGTGTAATAAAATTAAACTTTTTTGTGTTACATACTATTTTTGTGATTTTTCTATAACTACGAGAACAAAGGAATTGGTTCGATAAATTTAAATTATTCAGTTGGTAGAATGTATTTTTAGTAGTAAATGCAGAATGCTCTTTTAACTGAAAACCGATAACTAACCTTCACTTACTGACCGAATTTTCTCTACCACGCTATGTTATTTATGCACGATTTGATCTAGTTATATCGGTTCATCACTATTTAATTGTGGATTCAATAGTCCGTTTAAAACGGTAGTTAGCCAAGGTTGTGTTAGAAATACACTACATAATTGTTCAATGACGCGGAACTCTATTAAAAAGCAATATTTCTAATTTGCGGTTTATGTTAGGTATAAACGCGATGCATTTTCTCGTATAAAAATGAACACGTCTTTTATGAAAAACGTTTAGCATTTTAGCGCACTAAATTCTGTCGGATGTTTAATTAATTTTAATTTGGGCTCGCCGCGATCTCTGCCAAGCGCAAAACAATACAAAGCCTTTTACATTTCGAGTATAATTTCCTACACGTGGTTTTTCGCCTGAAAAACTTAAAAGGTCGCTGCAGCATTTCACCATGCAGTAAACCCGCGATTATGCAAAACCCAAAAATAGAAGCGAATGTGGTTTGTTAACTTTGTATATTTACGTTAAGAGCGCCTTTCACAGAATTTCCTCGTTTGTCATCGTGAAATTCTGTAGTTCGAATAAAAGCGGTAAAAGTTCTGTTGGAAAAACTGTTCGCTATGACATAAAGAATGACTGTGCCTCGCTAAAAAAAACCTCTTGCCATCCTTTATTCTCTATGAAAACAGGTCAATTGTTGTCAGTCCACTGTGTGAGTAAAAATTGAATTGAACATTGCTCCGCATTGAAATTTTTATTTGGACTAGAAAAACCTTTTAACGGTTTCCACCAAATTTAATTTGTATTTAGCTTAATTGTTTAATTTTAATTGCTTAAATTTTAGCAATTACTGTAATTATGCAAAATCTGTCATTTAAACGTGACATACGCGAAAGGTGATTGAAACAAGATGTGTATTAGTTATGACTTACGACACTACATAGCTCAAAGTTCTCTAATTTCGAATACAATAGAAATTTGCAAAAAGAAATAAAATAAGGTTTTAAAATTGTTGATTGATAATAAATATCTATTCTAATTTTCAATTCTTTTGATTAAGTAATCTGGATGATATTTGTCTATAATAATATTAGATAAAAATATTATACCGCATGAAATATTATCTAACCGGCCCTATTCGATAAAACGACATTAATCTGACTTTCTGTCGGAATTGTGTCTCTTACCAAGCATATTTAATTTGAAATTTAATATAAGTAAAATGTCCTTTATAGCAAAAGCACAAAAGAAAATTTGATCAAATAACCGTTACAAGAGTATCATTCGTGTTTTATGTTACAAAGTTTATTATCTTTTTGCTATTATAGGAGGTTGAAGAATGAAATATTTTTCAGTCGGAAAAGTTTACGTGACTGAAGATTAATCAACGACAATTTGAGTAACTCTTCTATTTGATAAGCTGAAAGGTAGGCGGTAAAAGGCACGCAAACATGAACAACAAGAAAGCTCGAACTAATCTAAAAATCTTCTAAGGGAACTTTCCTTATGAAATATTCTTTTTCGTGCTGCTCTTAACTTATTTATTTCGCCCGCAGACAATATAAATTTGTGAAACTTGAACAATTTCGTTCGGATAGCATCCGTTATTGAAGTGGATGCTTCAAACAGTAAAACAGACACTCGTAATTCATGTTAAATTAGTAATTTTTGCGAATAAGGAGATAAAAGAAGCATTTCTCCACGGTCTTGTGACAGGTAAACCAATCAAATTTTACGAATGATTACTGATAAGATAAATCTTGAAATGCAATTCACACCTTTAAGGGGTATCTAGTATCTCTCACTTTATTAAAGCGCAAAGTTGGCAAACAAAAACAAATAGTGTTCGTGCTGGTTGTGGTTAGAATAATCACCTATTATACCTTTAGTGAATAGAAATTCGCTTTATCAGATTTGTAAATCGAATCAATTCACAATAGAAATAGAACGAACATTTCAAACAATCTCATGCAAAATAAGGGTGGATGAGAAACAAAGCCTTATAAATCTAAAGCAGAAAGGGATGAATGATAATATTTACTGTGGTTTTCATGCAGATATTTTTTATTTTCTGTCTGTAATGAAATAGGATACCTGAAATCAAAACTGAACGCTAGTCATGATGTAATTTGCTAATTTCATTTTAGTAGAATATTCTATAGCAAACTAAAAGCTTTTTGTGTATTACTGAAAATGTGGTTATTTAGTAGTTTTTTTTTTAATAAAATTTGCTTAATAGAAACAAAAAATAATCGAAAAATTTATATAGGTTTTTTAACCTTTCGTATAGTTTTGATAAATATTTTAATCCAAATGTTTTATTTAAGTGTGCCACCTGTTAGAAAATTTTAATATTTTGTGTGTTTAGTCAAAGGGAAAAATTGACCTTAAATGGCGGTTTTTAATTTTCCTCGTGCCAGATTTTTTAAAGTTCACTGTAGTTTTGTAAAAACAATTTTTAAATGTTTTGGAAATGTTCAAAAATATTGCTGAAAATAGGCCACGCGTTATTTCTCATTTTGTAGCAGTATAAAGCTTAGAATAACTACAGCTTGTTTTGTGTTACAGTTAGCTAATTTTTCTGTGACAACTACTATGAATTTTCGAAAATCGAAAATTAATTTATTTATTAAATGGTAGACGACAAACATTTCTGATCCTGCTAAATTGCTTATGAGTGATAGCAGAATAAGACTAACAACTTAACTTTTAGGTGCAATAACATTTAGGAGGGTTAATTTCCTCTCTCCCGCGTGATTTTCGGTGAAGAATTTCGCTTCTGGTTTGTTTTAATCCCAAGTAATTAGTTTATATTAGTTCTATCTCTATCTCTGAAGCTTGTGAAAGATATTCCGTAGAGCGAAGCATCAAGTCTATAACCGAACATGAGCTATTACACACATTAAGCTGCTGTTAAAACCAGACGGTTTCGGCACTTTTTCTATGTTTAGCTCTAAACGGTTTACACTATTATTTTTACATGAGCGCTTTCTATTGTATTACTCTACTTTAGTAACATGTTGACATGAAATGACTGTTGTGCAGCTACACTTCTAAAGTGGTGCAATCTATAGTCATTGTTGGCGCGCAAATCGTTGATACAAACATACATTTGAAATATTTAATAATAACAGTTTTTAAATTATAGGAAAGTCCAGGCGAAGTGCTTCGCTCATTTTTTATATCGTGCAAAGACTTCTCCGACCACGTACAAAACTCACACAAACACTGGTAAATTTTATCTATGCTGTTCCTTGTGCAGGTTATTTGTATTAGATTAATCTTCTGCTAAGTTTAGTTAGGGTTGGTGTAATTAATGTGTTGTCAGGTGGTTTAATTTGAGTTGGGTTAATTCGTCATTGCTGAACTAGTGTTTGGACGTTTCACAATTTTGATGTTGAAAATTACATCCCTGATAGTGTTAACGTTTGTACCACCATATTTTAGTGTTTAGAATTGATATCTATTGATATATTCAACACCCCTGGTTATAGTTGTCGCGAGAAACTCAGCAAAAACGTTTATTTTTATATTTCTATCATTGGAATGCATTGCAAAGCAACTTAAAAGTGTTAGATTAGGGACCAATAATAATAATAATAAATTTCTTAGTTTATAAGCATATGTTACTGAGGCAATGAGATGCAAAGAGCAAGTCGATGCTGTCGATATGTCGCACGCAAATGGTAACTTTGGGTTAATAGCTTCGCCCGGCAAAAAAAATTTGGCCATTTTTATTCATTAATTCTGATTGCGTACATGATGCAGTGCTACAGGATATGCTCTCTGAGATGTTTTTATTGCAATAGCAGAGGCCTGATGGACGCAAGCTGTTAACACACAACCATCCGCACACTTATGAGACGCCAAGTGTAAAGTGAAAATTCGCTGTGCATTTCACGGTATTTAAGGAAAATTGTCCCAATATTTATTATGCTCATATATACAAACATTTAGCTAAATACTTTGTATTTTAATAAATCATTGGAGATATAAATAAATTCTTAAACATTTAATTGAAATATTCTAACATCAATGATTTAAATAAATCTTAACACATTTTTTTTTAAATTTTTACATATTTAGTAAATCTCTATGTATTTAGATACATCTGCACATATTTGCTTTAAATCTTTTAATATTTAATAAATCTTCACAGATTTAAATAATTCTGTGCCGATATAAATAAATCTTGACACATTTAATTAAATCTTCACAGATTTAATTAAATCTTTATAGATTTAAATAAATGTTTTATTTAACATTTAATTTTAAGCTGTTACATTTAATGTTAAGCTACCATAGTTATTTGACCTTGATAAGCCCAGTCGACTTAGAAGACCAAGACCGTTTACACTGATAGTAAGGCGCAAGGCTGGCATGGTGGGAGCAATTGACGCTTTAACCAAACAGACTGAAAATTACTTTCTTAGGGGAATGTTGAAGGAACTTTCCTTATATGAATAATAAATTATGCAATGTTGATGTTGTTATTAATGTTTGAATTTATTTATTTTAAAAATTTCTGAAATACAGAAAACGTGTTGGTAATTGTTGAACGTTACCAACAGTATAGACGATCTTGGTTTTCTATGGCGGCTGGGTCTACCAAGGTCAAACAAATATGACAGGTTAACATTAAATTACATGTTGAAACATTTATTTAAATCTATAAAGATTTATTTGAATTTGGAAAGATTTAATTAAATGTGTAAAAATTTATTTAAATATGCGAATATTTATTAAATATTGCAAGATTTAAAACAAATATGTGCATAGTTATCTAAATACAGAAAGATTTACTAAATATTTGAAAATTTAAAGTAAATGTTTTAAGATTTATTTAACTCTCTAATACTTTATTAAATGTTGAAATATTTAAAATTAAATGTTTACGGATTTATTTAAATTTACAAAGATTTATTAAAATAAAAAGCATTTCATTAAATGTGTGTATATATAATAAATATTGAAATAATTTGCTGTAAATAACGCGAAATTCCCAGCAAATTTTCACTTTACACTTAACGCCTCATATACATTATCGGCCCATTGTTTGTCAATATTTCTATTTACCTATTCAAAAACTGTCTGCGACTTATACATCGATTATGCTAAGCCCTTCGACGAAGTAGAACGCAAAGAATTTGTCGTAGTGAATTCCTGGTTTGCCGACAAGTTGTTAAAATAAACAATTATCAACCGTTTTTAAAGTAACATCTGATTCTATCAAATAAACAATTTTGTTCAATTTCATTACGCTATAAATAGTATTATTGTACCTATCATTAATGACATTAAAGACTTAGAGGTTACTTTCGATTCTAAATTTACTTTTGAGCAGCATCTCACTAATATTATTAACTAGTCATTGCTAATTATAGGATTTACAAAAAAAAATACGATAGACTTCTTTAATTTGCCTAAATTAGTTTAAATAATTTTTTACATCTAGACAATTGATAAAATGATAAAAAAAACTGATGAGCATTATTAAAGTCTATAGTTTCGCTTTTCAATTGGTGTATATGGTTATTACGTATTAGGAAACCAATGTGCAAGCAATTATTTGTAGGCTGCTAGAACCCAAGATTGGCTAGAATTTATTTTTTTTGCTGAAAGCTATAATTTCACTGTGACGTTTTTTATAAATTTTAGAAAATCGAAAATGGGTACCCTTTATTTAATGAATGGGGTGTGATAGTAGAACCAAAATAGAATGTTAGTTTTTAAATACTTTTATACTTGGTGGGGCTATCTGTAGAAAATATAAATTCCAAATATTTGATATTTTCGAAATAATATTTCTCAAAAACTGTCTATTGGTTTTTTTTAAACTTTGTGGTCTTATACAGCTGAACATGAACTACAATTTGGTTTTTTGCTGAATAGAGCACCCTCTGTGAAATTTTGAAAATCAAACATTGGTACCTTTTTATTTATTAAACGAAAAACAATAAATAACTTCTGTTTAAGAAGAATTACTCATCTTGACTAGTAGAACCAAAATCTAACGTTAGTTTTTAGAACATTTTAAATTTTGTTGGGGCTATACGTCCCCCTCTTCTCTAATTATTTGGCTGATGAATTTAGCATTTAGGAAGCTACTGTATCAAATATAAATTCTAAATATGCGTAATTAAAAAAAACATTCTTTAGCAATTTTTTTTTGATTCAGACAAGTTAGGATTTGGGAAGGTATGATTGTTGCCCCAGCATCATTTTTGCTAACACCACGAACTGACTGAGCTGTAATAAAGGTTGAAGTATGAATGGAATGGAGGATTGATTGCATTCTTAGAAATCTAATAGTCGGTGAACTGTAGAACCCTATAATTGTAAAAAACACACTTTTGCAAATACGGCACGTATTAATATCTAGTATGGGAAAGTCCACTCGAAGTTAACACTTCAGTTTTTTTTTGTTTTAAATTATGCTAAGGTAAGCAACAAAATGCTTGTAATTATTTGCATTATTTGAAAATTAAGCACATAAACTTTTATTCGATAAAAATACATTTCACGAGTTTCCGAGTAGGGAAGTGCCCCACCGCCTTTCCATGAATTCCCTTTTTAAACATGTCATATTTCGAAAATGAAACAAAGCACAATATTAAAAGTTTTCCTTAATACAGCTTTAATATATCTACAAATTTTTCTTTTATGTTTTTTGGCAACAAGGAACACTTTCTCAAAAGGCCGGGTACCAGGTACACGGCCTTGCCCAGACCCCGGGTACCGATTTTATAATGTACTTTACTACTGCTTACAGATATCTACCTTTTATATTATAAAGCATATAGGTGTATGTACTATTTAATATTTAAACAGTATTATTATAAACATAGTAGGCTGTCAAAATATCACTTTATGGGTATGGATGAGCTCAGAATTAAGTCCTGATTTAGAATATTTAATAATATACACGATGTCCCATTTAAAATAAAAATATTAACGTAATTTTCGGTGAAACTGCAATTAGTAAAAAAGTGAAACTTGTGGCTAAAGATAGGGGTTTGTGTGTAAAATAACCCTGCCGAATTTCGTTGGAATCGGTTAATAAATATAAAAATCTGAGGGTGGCTTAGGTTTCATTAGCATCTGGTATACCTACCTACTTGGCATTATTAGTGTTTTTGTTTTTTGTAAAGGATTTAATTATTTATTTTTATATACGCAGGTGCTTATGTATAATAATTAATGTTGGCAATAAACCAATATAGTACAAAATCAAGGGCTTGTTTTTATTCCCAATTTTTTTATTCGTATCCGGTACACGGCCGAATACAAGATTGCTACCCGGCCTGGTACAAGATTGCTACCCGGCCAGGTACAAGATTGCTACCCGGCCATACCGAGTACTTGGTAAAATCGGCCGGGTAGGCCAGGTACCGGGTACGCACCCGGTACCCGGCTGCATCCCTAATTTTAATTTATAGAAATTCTACTTTCTTGGTTTTTTGCTCGTGTCTAGCAAGCAATGGATATTTTCAAATTAAAATCATCATTACATTGCTCCCATAATTTGACAACTTTTATGTTATTTAACCTAATTTGTATCTCGTACCGTTTCGGAGTATCATTAATATAAGTAAAAAAAAATATAGGTATGCAGAATTTAATACGTTCAGAACAAATTAAAGACATTTAGTACAGTCGTCTCTTTTCAACAATACCAAATAATGTATATCTTACACAATACAATTATTATATTAAGAAAAATGAACAATTTATTTAAAAATATGTAATGTTTAACGTACAGTTGCTCTTGTTATGTTTAACAAATGAGAATTGATGAAAATTTATTGTCAAATTATAAGCTTTTGCCGAAGGAGAAACTTATGCACATTTATAAAGCTCAAAATTATAAAGTTGTTTTAGTACAAAATGGTTAATGTTCTTTAACCGTTTGTATAGAAATTTAGATGTCCTAAAGCTGCGATTTTTTCTCATGTAAAATATGGATTATTTTGTATTGTAGAAAAGAAAAAAATTACTCTGCAAGATAAGGTTTAACAAATGGCGCCATGCCATTTAAAAAAGGAAAATTGACGGTACTTCCGATTTTACCTGAAGTAATATTAAAATACTTTACTAACTTTCCGTTGGCGTTATTTGTACCGTTTAACTTGTGTTTTAGCTATTTCTTGTATCTGGTTTAATATTTGAGTAATAAGCCTGTTCTACACGTCCTGGAACATATAACAATAATAATAATAATAATAATAATAATAAACATAATATAAACTATGAGTTATTGGGGCTTATCCGCTCATATCTCGCATTTATTCACAAAACCATGGGTTTCGCCCTATACCTCGGAGTGCAAAGGCCTGGAGCGCGGAGCCCACTTCTGAATTACAACTTGCGTTCACTTTTATTACGTTGTGCAGTCTATACGACTAATATGTAATAATTTTAAGAATAGTATTATATTTGTTTTTTTTTATTGAAAAGAATAGTATGTACTTAAGGGTTTTTCAATCTCGGGCGCCAATACAGTTGCATTACGAATTTACGTTGACTTTTAATAAGTAATGCTGTGTAGCACTTTAATATTATGCATAGTTAGAATTATGAATCGAGCAAGTTTCTTTATTTGCTATTTTGTCGGTTAGGATGATGTCATAGAAGCGCGCACGTGGAAAATAAATCGCTTACAGTTATTTTGTTCAAAACGCAGAACCAGAATTCAAAAAAATTTTTTTAATAAAATAAAAGTGCAACATCATTCAATAAGAAAGACTATTTATAGCAGGCAAATTTCAACTAATTTAGGTTGATGTTAAGTTTTCTTTGTTTTTCGTTCATTTTATCTAGAACAGATGCGACTGTTGGAGTCATAACCCTGTGTTAATGAAAAAGGGTTAATCTATTTAACCTGCTCTCTGATGATGAGCTGCTTAAGTAATTTTTCAACCGGCATAATGTGGTTAAGGATCTTACGTTCTCTGCAGTATATGCAGGTAGTATCGCTTATATAATATGCAGTATTGTTGTTATATTGGGTGGAAATAGTGTATTTTGATTAATTTCAGGGGGTGATCCTCACAACCTCCACATGGGTACGCCACTGAAACAACCGACCTTGAGTATAATGAGTTCTTGCATTAATACATTTTATAATAAAATACATTCTCTTCTTATTTATTTACAATTATGTACATTATGTTCTGATCTTCTTATATACAGAATCTAATACATACAGATAAAAGATGAAAAACGACGCAATTTGTGCAGGCTTATTATTTCAGAAAACAAACGAATATGCGGAAAGCATGTTCATAATCGCAACTCCTTGCATGTTTGAGAATATAAAATAGTGCTGAACCCATTAAGAACATGTCTAACATCTAGACACGGCGTATTTATTTTTTTGTTAAAATTATTCGTGAAACTGAATAAATCTAAATAATTTTAATTACAGATAAATTGTGAGATGTATTTTAGTTCAGTTTAAATGTTATCTTACATTTTAGTGAGCACTGTTCCAATAACAGTTTCTTTAATAAAAATTTAATTGAGACGTAAGCGGAGTACATACACAAAAGAAGTTTTTATTGAAATATTCCAAGTATGTGGATTTGTTTCTTTTTTGAGGACGGTTGTTTTAATAACTGTTGGGTACACTATAAAAATATTACAGTTACTAATGAATCCAGCTGCTACAAATTGCTATAGTTAATTTTTTACCGCTAAATACCAGTATTAATAATGCCGAATTAATTTTAATCTATTAAAGCGGGTTTTCACTGTATCCTTCATACAATTGAACATAAATAAAAACTAATTGGTCTGTTTGTATTAATATTCTTAGAAACTCGGAGCAGTAAAAAATTAAACAAAATAATAAGACAAATTTTAGTCTATCTTAGTCAGCCAGCGTTTCCACATTAATTCGTTTATGTACTCAGTTGCGGTTAATGAGCTTCTTCCCATACATTGTACTTCCTGAGTAAATCTAATTTATTTGGAGTTGCCTCCCGTCTTTTATCTATTACAGTTCTAATCAGGTGTAACTTTTTATAAGAAGGAACACACGGTACCAAATTATAGTCCTTTGAAAGGAGGAAGCGGAAGTTTCAGTTGCATCGTATCTCACAATCTGGTCTGTAATAAAGCAAGCAGCGAGCTCGGGTTCTTTTCATTACTTTTTTACTTTCCCGTAAAAAATTCCATGAATTTTTCCAATGAACTGATGAGAAATAATAAATTTCTCTGTTTGCTTTTTATACGGTTTGGCCGCAATTTGCACGTCCCTTTTCGGCCAGGAAATAAAGTTTTTATTATTTGCTAACGCAACAGCTTAATTTACAATCCAGTCAACATGGCCAGCTAATTTTAACTTCTGATAATCGTGGTAGCAGCTGCATTAGCTCGCTTTTACCTGACATTTTCATAAAATGCTAATTACCCAAAATGTAGTTATTTGATTTTAAAGTAATTCATTAGTAACACATTTCAAGATTTTCACCAAGTTCCTTGAAAAAATTTCTTTCGGAGAAATTTCACACTTCTTGTTTATTTATCTTATGTAAAAATTTGTGCCTATGCTTACCGAAATACAGGGTCTTTGCTATCGAAAAATATGTGTGCTGATTATACATCAAAAAATAAAATGAAAACTTTCTATAATTATAGTTACGGAAATGCGTCCTAAGGCTGCTACAATCGTCTGAAAAGAAACTCCAAAAGTTAGTTTTTATTTAGTATCTCCGAAACCATTAAGAGAAATTTATGGTACTTTATATGCTGTTTCGTATTATTAAGTGCTGTCATCCTTATATTATCGACTTACAATTATTTTAACGGTAGGTGTACGAAACTGAAGAGGGGCTGGTTTTTTAACCTTTTCCTTCTTCAATAATTCAATACTAAGTAATAAACTCGTGGGCCATTCCTCACGTTGTTTTTGTTTCTTTTTTTAAAATAAATAAGCTAATTAAGTACGTAGTGTAGCAGACCGCGGATCGAAGTCCTAGTTTTATGAATTATATAGCGATTGCTGCAATTCTACATATTAAATTTGAGAAGAATACGGTATCAGCTGAGAGTATACAACCCAAACGTCGCTTTTAACAGTTACAAAAAAAACGTACAACGTAGCTCTGGGGTATAGTTTGCGACGTATTTTCGGCCTCAAAAATAACTGGCTGCAAAAGCAGAGTCACCACTGAAATTTTCTTGTTTGCAGAAAACCTACATTCCAGTAAAGAAAAATTACTTCGGAATGCGTCTTGTTGCGGACGCCACTGGGTCCTTTTGGGTGCGTTGATCTAACGTTGTATTCAGTGACGGGTTGTGAAGTTATATCTCCGACAGAAAGCACTCGATCTCAAGTCAATAACGTACACAAAAAATCAAATCAAACAATATAATGTGTTTTAACTATTTACAAAATCAACGTAAGTATTTTAAAATTATTGTAATATGCACAATTTAATTCTAACAACAAACAATAACTCAATTTTGGTATCAAAATAGTGCTAAATAAAACTAAATATTAACGGCACGGCTGGTATAAACGTTAAGAACGGCCGGTGGCTGCAAGCTCTCCTCTTCAACCCTCGGGAACGGACTGTGTTACGCTAAATTATTACAAATTAGATGAAATTAAAAAATATGTAATCAAAAAATAACAATTTCAGGAATTTGAGCTAAATAAAAAGAAATTTCAAGTAAGTAAATTTAAACCATGAATGAGTATAACGACCTCGCCATATGGCCGCTGCAAATAAATGATAGCTTCCTTATCTAAAGACTTTATTTAAATTTGAAAGCGGTACAGTTTAGAATGCTTTCGTGTGGTTTGTTCAACTAAATTAAATATTTATGTTTTAATCAAACTGATCGCCAATTCGAAAAGCTCACTTCTCGTTTAATTACCATAAAACAAAAAATACGGATTAGATTAACCAATATTATATTCGCATTGTTTACCACAAAGCAGGAATAAAAATTAGTATATGCAGTAACGTGAAAAAACCTTTATCAATTTAAAAAAAATATAATAAACCTTCTAAACTTGCAATAAGCTACCCATGGACGATAAAAATGAAGTAAAATTACTTTATACGGTATTTGCGAGTTATTTGCGGGGTCCGATACGTTTCCTAATTCCCAGAGTGTATGGCACTAAGGTATCTTGCGATAAGGCCGTAAGCATTGTTTTAAACAATCTCAGAATTCTTTATATTATATTTTACCACTAACAAACTTCGGTTACTACAATATTCAAATAAGCAGTAAAATACAGCACGGGCGCTCTGCCCGTACTGTATTGTCGGTTTCAAAAAACTTTCAAAACTATTTCGACGGCCGGTCTGGGAAAATATTTCAAACGTATAAAAGTTTATAAATAATGGGCGGGCGGTAAAGTCTTTGACTTTCGGTTTGAATATAATTTCAATGGTTCTGATGGGACTCGGGACAAATATTACAAACGTATAAAAGTTGATAAATCACGGGCGGGCGGTAAATTCTTTGACTTTCTGATTGAATATAAATTCAACGGGTTGACGGGCTTCGGGGAAAATATTACAAACGTATAAAAGTTTGTAAATCACGGGCAGACGGTAAAGTTAAATTTTTGGAATGAATTTGAAATTCAAAGGCCTTGACGGGTCCTCCGGAATTATTACAAATGAAGTTTAAACAAGAGCGGAGCGAGAGAGCTAGTGAGCTCTGTGAAGTTTGGGGGAAGGATTCTCTACTTTTAGAGTGCAGAAAGCGTTTTAGAGTGAAAAGGGTCTGGAGAGAAAACTACTAGTAGGTACTCTAATTAAATCTCAGGGTGTGCGCTCAATCGCAGAATAGAATCGAGGGAAAAGGGATCAACGGACTAATTTACCTTAAAATTTAAAGTTCATTGAACAACTAAAATAATTTTAACACGCAAAATAAGATCGTTACAAGTCAGTATTTGCGAGGTGTTAATGTAAATGCATCAGTTTGTTACCAACGCCAACTCTTGCTTTCAAATTTTGAGTCAAGTTGACTTTCTGTTTATTCATTTCTAGCCTATTTATTTGTAAACATGAACGTAACATTGTCTACATACGATAAACAAATTCAAATCTATTAATCTCATCTCATAGCGTGTTGGCCGTAGTTATTTCACTAATTTCTGAGCAGAGATTGCTTGTAATATAACTGTTTAGTATGTACTTGTCCAACTACTGCTTTTACTGGTACATATTTTTGTATTTATACGCCGAAAAAGAATTGTCAGTTTTGATATTTCTGTTTAGACTCTAGTTTAGTGTTATATGAGCTATTTTTAGCACATAATGACACGGCTGGTGCGAAAACAATTGACGGTCAAGCGTGCGGATTCATTATTAATTCAGTATTGGTAGCGGGAGATTGTTATTTGATCGTTTTAATCTTTTTTATTCTCAATCTAAATTAGAGTAGTTGTATTCAGTATTACATAATAAAAGCAAGTTCTGGCTTACAGATTTAATATATAGATTAGCGTCCTTCGCAGCGCAACTTAATAAAGTTCAACGTAAATTCGGAAAAGCTGTGGAAACTTGCCCGCCCGTATTTGCCGGCTCGAGGCTCAGATACGATGTCCCCGGAGTTTCTTTATGTAATACCGCTATCGCTGTCAGCAGTTTATATTTTAATTATCCAAACAAATAGTAGACCAAATTTGTTTATCTATTTCTGTTAGTGTAGCGTATTACTGTACAAAGGAAAATGGTTCTTATGTAATGGTCGCGTAAATATGTAGGTTCTTATAGTAGGGTTTTTTCATCACTAATCGCTGATACAGGTGGAAGAGGCTCGGATTTAATATATATAAAATTCGATGTATTAAGTGCGTACTTCAGTTGAAAATGTCGTAAACAAATGAAGTCAAAGGAAGTGTTTAAAATGTCGACCGTTAAATTTTGCACAACGTTAATACGATCAATGCCCGATGCGTTCAAAATTTCCTGGTATGTTCTTCATCGTTTATGACACGTTGTTTCAATTCCACGACTTTATTCACATAAGTTGCATGAAGTAATCTAATGGATTTAAGTCGTGTGAGCCAGGAGATCTAGCGATAGGTTCACCTCGACCTATGCATCTATTGGGATAGATTTCATCTTGATGCTCTCGGACTAAAATGTTGAAATAAAGTAGAGCCTCGTCATGCGTGAGCCACGTGTTTCATCTGATTTTGTAAGGCATGTTGTCGTATCCGGCGTGGAGCAAATCTGCTAAAACGTTTTGCAAGAAGTTACATTAATTAATCTGTTAGGCAAAACATGTGGCTGATTAACCTGTTTGCAAGAATTCCTGCCCACACGTTATTCGAGAATTGTTTTTTTGTCTTGATTAAAAAAATGTGAGAATTTTTATCCACTCAGACATAGTTATTATGAAAGTCGATGATGTCTTCACCAGCAAATTCTGCTTCATCCGTAATGAGAACTTTGGACGGGAAAAAATTATCCTCGACGCAGTTTCGCAAAAGCCATTGGAAGAATGATTGTCTTGTTTGAAAATGCTCCGGTTCTGTAGAGGTCGTGTAGAACTGTCAATACAAAATTCCATCCTTCGCTGCTATACTTCTTGTGCTGGTTAGTGGACTTTCAGCAACTCCGTCAAGAATTCCCTCCTCCATTTCTGGACCTGAAGGCACAAACGTGTGCGTGGAACAACATGACCAATAGGTCGTCTCGGGGCCGGCTGTAGGGCGGGGCAGGAGGGGAAGTTGCCCCAGGCGGCACTTTTAAGGGGCGGCAATTAGTTTTTCATTGATGCTTTTTTATTTAAAAATTTTTGTTTATCAAAAATTCAGCCAAACAATCTACGTAAATATATGTTTTCAATTTTGTAGCTGTACAAATGCAATTGTAGTAAAACGCAATAAAATTACAAAACTTATATTATTGAAAAGAAACTTAACACGTTTAACACAGTTAAGCCGCGCGAGCCTAGCAAGATGTCGTTACAAACAAAAGTTGCGATAAAAAAGGTTGTCGTAAATTAGATATCGTAAGTGCATTTAAGTGTCAAAATGTTCAATTTTTTAAGATGTTATAGTTTTTTTATTTGTCGTTATAGGAATGAAAAACTGAGCAAAACCTGGAGATCTAATTAGTTCTATTTATTTTATTCCTGTGCGCATATTACAACATATTGTCAACAGTAAAAAAATGTAACAATATTATAGTTTAAAAATAAGTAAGATAAGTTAAAATTTACGTTACATGCCCCCAAAATGTTTTTAATTCGCATACAATCTCTGTTTGTGTAAAAAAAGGACGGCCTGGGGGGCGGCAATACGTAAATTTTTCCCACCAGCATTTGCTGCTTGAGCCGGCCCTGGATTGCCTATAAAATTCCTCATTTCTGCGAAAGTGTACTCTTTCATTTTTGAAATAAGAATCATTGTGACGTTTTAGTTTTTAATTAATATAAGCCTACTTTGATATCAAATAAAAACTTGCGGCGCAGCTACGTGTTGACCATTCTGCACAAAATTGTTTAAATCGATTATTCTTCGACAAGGTTCACAAACAATAAATTACCGTGACCGTGAATCATGTTCCAGTATTGAATTATTGAAAAGCCTAAAAATTAAAAAAATAAGAAATAAAACTTCAGCGTCTCTGCAGTTGCGTACACCAATGGTTAAAATTGTAAGTCAATAATGCAGGATAAACAACACATTACTTTATAATACAAAACCGCCTACCGACCTCGATAAATCTGTCGTATTGGATTCCTGAGATATTCAATGTATTATTATTGTATAAAAATTAACATGCGTTCAAAGAAAGCACCAAGTGGGCTTTAGATGCCATTGTTTTGCAGATCCTACCCAGTATAGCATATGCCGTATTTTGGGGGTTGTAGCTCCCTTAGGAAGCATTTCGAAACTATGACTATAAGAACTTTTCGTTTTATTGTTTCGTATGGAATCAGGAGACAAATTTTCCTACAGTAATTTGCTCTCTGTATATTTGCGAATTTGATCAATTGCAATTTGAAAGAAGTAGTTCATATGTTGAAATGTTGGAATAATTTATCCTGAAACGGCTTTGGCGTTTCCGTTATCACATTTGTTATATGTAGCATCAGATCTTTTATTAGATTTTGCAGTTCCCCGAAAAGTCTTGTTTATATTGAACGCAGGCTTTGTTTTTAGGAAGCTAAATTACAGTGCGACATCTGGTTTAATATTTGAAAATTTTCCTGTTGCTAACCTGCTACACGTTTTTACTTTCCTATACTTTCAGTATAGGGAAGTATTGATTTCATGCAAAATTTCAACGTTGAGATTTTAATGGAAATAGTCGGAGGGGGGGGGTCCATGGACCCCAAAAAAAGTAATTTTTTAAAAATGTCTGTCTGTGGGTGGGTGGGTCTGTGGGTGGGTCCGTTACGCTCCATATCTCCGGAACGGCTGGACCGATTTTGATGTGCTTTGGAATGAGAGGGTATATCAAAAATTCACCGACAAAATAAGCTTTAAAAAAAAACGAAACCGGAAGCGGAAGTTAGACATGTTTTTTTGGTAGCATTTTTTCAGAAACTGAATTTTGGAAATTTTAATAGTGGAGATTAAAGAAGGCCTTAGGACAAATGAAACGATTTTTTACCGAACTCTTTAGCTTTAAAATGGCAGCCGCTACGAATTTTTGAACATTTCGACTTTAACGTCCATTTACTCAAAAACCAGTTATCTGATTGGAATCAACTACATCTTGTTTGGTAGCCCTTCAAGGGTACTATACCATGAAATATAATTAATTTTGAAAATATAAAAACGATCGCAATGACATCGATCCAAAATTTTGAAATTTTTCAAAAAAATATTTCTCAAAAACTGCCCACACGTTTTTGTTTAAACTTTTTAAGCTGATAGAGCTGGGAATCTTCTACAATTTGTTTTGTTGCGCATTGCTATAATTTCACTGTGACGCCCTCTATGAATTTTTGAAAATTGAAAATTGGTACCCTTTTATTTATTTAACGGGGGGCAATAAAATATTTCTGTTAATGTGAAATAGCTCACCATTGATAGCAAAATCCGAATATAATAATATTTTTTCGATAATTTCATATTTAGGCGGGCTACTGTTCCCCCTCCCCCCAAATTTTTTCGATAAAAAATTAAAAATTTGGTGTTTTGTTTTGTTTACTCTAGGAGAATCTTTTTACAAAAAATCAAAAAATCCAATTTTTTGCCCCTTAATAATCTTTTTGTCCTTAGAAGAATTTCACATACTTTCTACAGCAGTTGTATTCTTGTACTAGTCGTTTAATGTTCAGTGTAGGCTAACTTTTTTATTTTAATAGATAGACTCGCAAACCCAAGAGCAAAGTTGTAGGGCAAATTCTTCTCGATTGTATTTAAGAAAGAAACTTGAGTTTCCAATTTTAATATGGCGGCCACGGTAAAAAATAACTTTTTTTTAAATGGAAACGTGGCATTTTGGCTTTCAAATCAGAAAGGTTTTGAAATTCTAAATACAAATTAATAAGAGTAATTTCTTGCTAAAAATAATACTTCTCGAGTTATTAATATATTTTCAAATATCAATATCCGCGCTTCCGTTGATTCAGTCCGAATATTTTACCCAACCTTATGCTTGCAGCGCAGCGGTCAGTCTTTCTTCAACCGCTTCAAGATGTTACAACTTATAAGAACTATTTACTTCAACTAGTCGTGTCTAGACAGGTGTATATCGAAAGTGTTGGAAAATATAAAACAATGTATTTAAATGTATAGGAAAGTCCAGGCGAAGTGTTTCGCTCATTTGTATTTTTACTGTTACGATTTTGTGTTTTGCCTTATTTATAAAACTTTTTTTGTTTGGAATTTATCATCAGTTCATCAACATTGCAAAATTATGTAATTAATATAGAAGGTAACTTTATTTAATACATACCGTTTTGATAACGTAGCCAAAAAGCTGAATTTTAGGTCCACAGTACATTTCTAATCTAAATTAACGCATGTAAAAATAGTCGGATTAATATTAAAATTTTGTTGCAGAAAAATTTAATTTAACTTAAAAGATATTTAAGGGAAAGGATTTGTATTCGTCGGAAATGTGGGATTATATTGTCGAGAAATGTCACTTACGTTCGTCTGTGGTGGAAAATTTAAATACTTATCTTCAGAAAACGGAATCTCAAACCCATTTTTAATTTTCTGCTCTAATAAATTAAAATTAACTAGACAATGTTTTACTAAAAAGAAATAAAATATAGTTTCCAACGTTAAATCAATCAGGGAGTTGTTAGTATTCGATGGCGGCGTTGTGACGTCGGGAAAATTAATTTCCAGGTCACTGCTGTAAACTTGCTGGGCTGTATTTTCGGGTTATATTGGTATTTGATTTGTTGAGTTGTTTAGTTAGAGTTTACAATCTATAAATGAACGTTTAAACAGTTCACCTACGGGTCTGAATTGGCGAAGGGGCCTGACGTTGCAAGTGTTTACATGGTTCAAAATTTACAGAACGTAATGAATCGTTAATGATTCAAAATCTATAGAATAGTGTTAGGTTTTTAAATAAGTGTTTATTCAAAAACATCTATATTTTAACAAACTGAATTGGGCTTGGAAAAGTGGGGTGGGGTTGGCTGCTATACTTCAATAAAGACGCGCTCGAAAAATAAGCTTAGAATTGTATTTTCACCTTGTAGAATAGCCGATCTTCCTACAGTCGCCGGTTACCGCAACCATCGATTTGTTTTTCAAAATTTTACAATTTTGACTTCAAAATCAGTATGAGCATGTTAAATAGCAGTAGGAATAACCGCCTATTGAGAAAAGACCTGTAGGGGTTTGCCTTTTGGTTTTTTACCTGAACAATTTGAGTAATTTCCAAAAAGGCGACCGTAATTGTTTTGAGTTATCGATTTTCAGTTTTCAGCAGATAAACAGTGTTTGCAATTACAGAACTCTAGATATTATAAAACCAGATACCTCCTTCAAAAAATATGGGGGGGGGGGAGTGGTCTACTTCAGTATATACGCGCTCGCAAAAGAAGCTCAAATTTGTATTCTACCCATGTCGAATAGCCTTTCTGCGCAAGAGCGATCTTCCTACCACTTCCCCAGCATCAATTTTTTTGTAATTTCAAACATTTACACATTTGGATTAAAATCGGTATAAACATGTTGAACGACAATAGAAACAAATTTCGATTACGAAAACTCTTCTGGGTGGTTTCCTTTTGGTGGTATACCTGAACAGTTTAATTGTATAATCGCCAAAATAAATATTATAACCAAATTATATAATTGATTTTAGATTTCCACGAAGAAATATTGATTGCAATTAGAAAAAACTAAAGAATCAGAAATTTCAAATTTTTGAAATATTTTTCGAATTTTTTGAAATGTTGAAAATTTGGACAATTTTTTAAATTGCTAAAATTAAAAAATTTTTTAAATTACCAAAATTTTTCAAAATATTAAAAAATATCAATTTCTTCAAATATTTTTGAAATGTTCACAAACCTAAAATATTCAAAATAGTCAAACATTTAAAACTTTTTAAACATTTACAAAATAATTAAAGATAATTAAGATATTTAAAAAAAATGAGCGAAGCGCTTTGTCTGGATTTTCCTATACTTTAAAAATACTTACTTATCAATTTATCACGTTTTTAGAAAGATTTCAGTATTAACGTCTTACCCAACAATGACAAAATAAAATCTGTTTATCTCCGTTTATTCAACAAAAATGCATGTATTATCGATTTTCGAAAATTCATAGCAGGCGTCACAGACAAGCTAGTGGACTGGGACACTGGTACTCAATTATAGTTCTATTAGCCTATAGAATTTGAAAAATCAATATGTTTTTGAAAATTATGAACATGCTTTTCACTTCATAGTTTTTTCATCTTTACGAAAATGTTTTTGCAAAGTAACGACAAAACAAATGTCTCTATAGGGCTATTACGATAAAATACTTAAACCCTATTTGTCAACTTGTTTTGAGTAATAAGGCGCTAACGTCAAAATTTTCAAAAAATTATAGCGCCCTCCATTTTGAAGCTAGAAAGTTCGGAAAAAACGTTTGTCCTAATGTCTTCCGCTTTGAAGTTTCGAAAATTTTCTTTCATGTCTAACTTCCACTTCCGGTTCCAGATTTTTGAAAATTTTATTTTCCCGATGAATTTTTGATATAGCTGCACATTCCAAAGCTCAATGAAATTGGACATTTGTTTGAGATTTATGGAGATCACACCCACCCATGCACTCACCCACCCACATACAGAAAGTTTAAAAAAAACACTTTTTTGGGTTCCTTGAGCCCCAAAACGTGTATTTTCGTAAAAATCTAGATTTCGAAAATTTTCATGAAATCAATACGTTCGTATACTAAATTTATAGGAAAGTAAATATTTCAGTAAGTGCGAGGAGATGTCCAATTTTTTGTTTTTGTTTTTGCTTTAAGTATGTCTTACTGATTTTAATTTTTTCTTGGTAATTTTTATCATAACGTTACAAGACTTAATAGGGCAAAATTTTTCTTTATGTGAAGTGCAAAAAATTAAATTTTCTTGGCGGTATCTTTCAGATGTTTCGTTTGAGGGATCTTACAAGTCAGATTTTAAAACTGCGAAATAGAGCCGCATTTTTAGATATTATCGACGAATACGAGATTTGTTGTGGGGAAGAGACGACGTAAACTGAAGCAATAGACTAGCCGGTAAACTTGTGTACAACTGCTAATTGTGGTACGTTAATTAAATGCTTTAAACAACATACTCTTCCGATATACCTCCCTTATACATCACTATCAACAACCCTGTGATGGTTTCATGTCAGCAGTAAACCGCAATTACAGGAACATCGTTTCGTCAAAGGCCTTCTATATGTCCAGCTCAGGTCCTGTGCAGATTTCCTGGAACAGGATTACATTTTACATTGGAGTTCAGCAGAATCCAATTAAGCTATATTACCATGTTGGTTTAAGACCGTTTAGTACTATTAGATTAACACGCCATATTAGCTTGTATTTTTGAAATATTTGCACAATTCACGTTTATGACTTTTTTACACGAATATGTTTTAGTGACATGGCCGGCAGGTTATTATTTAACAATCATAAATCATTATGACAATGTAACACATTTTAGATAAATAACCATCGCATACGTAAGAGCATTTAAATAAAACTTGGTTTTGCTTGAACGTTTTAGTAATAACCCAGTAGTTAGAGTAATGCTCTTATAAATTATGCATACTGTTGCGTTATATAATGCACTTGCGGGATTATTTTCTGTTTGTTTTTTAAAGCAAGTATTTGCTTAACGTAACATAATAAATAAACAACTGAAATTTTAACCGACAAATGATTAGACTGTCAAAGAAACTGAATTTATACCGAAATGTTTGTCTGCCTAAATTGCGTCAACAATAAATCATGAAAATATTTCCTAAAAATCATTTTGAATCTCTGCTGAAACATCTATTGCACAAATGTACCAAATTTGTCACTGTACTGCGACAACTCTGTATTGATTGACACGTTGCTGCTTTATCCACTGGTAACGTGTAAAAGCTTTCAAAACTACGTTTAATTTTTTAATATGTACAATAATAAGTGTGTTCTTTGTATTATTTAATAGATTTCTTTGTAAAATCATAATTTACAAGCAGCCGTGTATTTTAAAATTAGCTCTAATTAGGAGAAGCCATTTTTAATTTCTTTTAATGTTCATTTTTTGCACGAGGCTGTACCCAGTTAACTGTTTTATAGCTTTCTTTTTCGTCGCCTCATTTTACGACATCTTTCCCAGCCGATTTGGCTTATTTAATTGTCGGCTCGGTACAGCGATGCCGCCGCGTCTGTTTGTTTTTCGTATTAAACAGCTTAGTTTAGATAAGACTGTAATTAAATTGGTTATTTGCGGATGTGCAGATCTTGCTACTCGGAGGATCATCTGGAATGTAGATCCAGATACCGCTACACCGCTTAACTTGTGTACGAGGGTTGTTATTGAATTAATTAGACTCATTGCATTCAAATTGTAGAAATTTATTGCGCTTGAATAACCAGCGATATGGTACAGCTTCATTTTCGTTCAAAGACAATATATATTGAACAGGGAGTTCTGTATAATTATACTGGTTAATTATGTACTTTTTCGCGCTGATTCTGAAAACATTTTCAATTTTTTTCTACCACGTCAGAATTCGAGAAATTTTCAATAATAGTTTTCTCCTAAAATATATTAATTTTTTACTGGATTTGACGTTTTATGCTTTACCGCATTAATGTTAAATACTGTAAGAAATCTTGTGTTGTCTGACTTGTTTGAACAGGTCTGAACAAATATTGGCATGTGTTCGTCACAACCGTAAGCCACGCCTCTCTTTGCTTTTAAACCAATCATATTTTGGAAATTCGTAGATATGCGATTATGCGGGTATATAAGAAGATACAAAAGGATTATTACGTATTAAAATTGAATTGAGTTAGCTTGTGATAATCTGTTGTGTTTTATATTGACAATGTCTCGTAAGTGTATAAATGATCCGAACACTTTTTGTTATGTTTGCGGAGAATTAACTATTTAGCAGCTTAAATGAAATATTACATCTACAATAGAAAACGCGTCCTACTACTACTATGGTGCTAAAATTAAAAATCAAGACGAATCTTAGACTCCTAAAACTTGTTGTGTGCGTTGTGCTGTTACTCTAAGAAGCTGGTTGAATGGTAAGAGCACTGCTATGCCGTTTGCGGTTCCTATGATTTGGCACGAGCAAACGGACTATCCGACGAATTGCTACTTTTGCTGCACCAAAATTTTCGGGTTTTCTGGAAAAAATAAGAAGAAAATTACTTATCCCAGCTTGCCTTCTACTACTCGCCCAGTACCTCATTCGACAGCCTTTCCAATACCAACATGTCCAAACGTTTTGAAAGGAACAATTTGATACAGTAACAGAAGGAGCAACTGAAGAACTGTCAAACAATGGTGAGGATTTTTTGCCATCTCGAGAAGACGAACCTTATATAATAACTCAATTCGAACTAAACGACCTGGTTCGAGATTTGAAATTATCAAAAACTCAAGCAGAGATACTGGGATCAAGATTACAAGGATGGAAGTTGTTAGCTTCAGATACGCGTATTTCAGTATATCGCAATCGTCAGAAAGAATTGTCGCAGTATTTCTCAACTGAAGAGGGTCTTTCCTTCTGCAATAATACTGACAAATTAATGCTTGCATTAGGCTATGAACGCAATGGAAAAAAATGGCGTCTATTTATCGATGCTTCGAAACTGAGCTTAAAAGCTGCTTCTACACAATGGAAATATTTACGCTTCAGTTCCTGTTCACATGAAGGAATTCTATAAATATGGTATGCCTCCTTGACAAAATTAATTACAGAAAGTATGGTACATCAGCGCTGATTTAAAAGTTGTGACAATTCTGCTTGGTTGGTTCTTTTGTGAGTGGGACAGCTGAGCAAAAAAATTTTATTGTATAGTTAAACAATGGCCACCAAGAGAGCAGCATATTCCTGGGCAAAAGCACATATTCCATCCGGCACTGTTGAGCGTGACAACATTTTCTTACCAGCGCTGCATATAAAATTTGGTTTGATAAAAAACTTTTCAAAGCCATGAACAAAGAAGGACATGGATTTCAATATCTCAAACAAAAATTTGTGCTTGCTTTTAAAGCGGCAAAACAAAACTTTTTGGGAAATACAAAATCTGAAAACTACAAAGAAATTGTCGGTGAACTTCTTAGCAGTTATCAAGCATTAGGTTCTAACATGAGCCTTAAAATAGATTTCTTACATTCCCACTTGGACGTTAGTGATGAACACGGAGAACTAATTGTAATGGAATAGTGTACCTGTTACTTATTATGCGTAATATCTTTTATTTATTCTGTAAGTTAATTTTTCCAAAACCTGGCCTGCTAAAAGTAATTTCTTTTAAGAATTGTAATTAGAACTAGAAAACAAAAATAAAATGCCTGTAGATAGTAAAGAAAAAATAAAAAGTTAAAAATTTGTTGACCAGTGTTAATTATCTTTTTGTTTTCTTTCTTTTAGAATCTTATTTTTGTTTTGAGAAAGAAGTATCGATTTCATGAAAATGTTCGAATTCGAGATTTTGACAGATATACATGTTTTAAACCTCTAAGAACCTAAAAAAATTCTGTTTGTGAGTGGATATGTACATGTGGTGTATGTGCGGCTCATATCTCCCGAACGGATGGGCCGATTTTGATGCACTTTGAAACGCATGGGTAAATAAAAATTAATAGACAAAATATGTTAAATTTTTTTTTCTATTTTGTAAATTTTCAAGACGATATTGCTCGAAAACTTTTTTTTGTTCAGTATTTTCATGGCAAACATTTCCAATTTAAATATTATGACTAATAAGCAGGTTGTAGGGCCTTGGATAAGGCCAGATAAAACTGGCGCTGCAGTGGTGTCTATGTCTGCGCCAATCTGACTGTGTGGCTCTATACACTTTATTTGGAGTACTCTGCTTCATTATATACGCACTAACGGTAAAAGTAACTTATTATATGCATGTGATATAGCCGATCTGCCCAAGAGCGATTTTTCTACCACCCGACCCCCCATCGATTGCTCGTTATTTCAACAATTTACGGTTTTTTCGTTTTCATAATTGGTATGAGCATATTAAATGACAATAGGAACAACTTTCTATCGGGAAAAATTCCTGTTAGGCTTCTATTCGCCGATTACCTGAACAATTTAATCGAGTAATGGCCAAAAAACGACTATCAACCACTTCATCACTCAAACATTGCTTGCACTAACATAATGCCAAATAGGTATACTAGGCGATTTAAAAAGGAAACATTATGGAGGCTCTACTTAAACATGGGGGCACTAGAAAAAGAATCTCTAATATGTATTCTACCTCAATAGCCCATCTGCGCAAACGCATTATCTTTACCACCCCTAGTCACCTTCACCATCCATTTTTGTTTTTTCGAACATTCACGTACTTTGACTTCACACTTGATATGAACATGTTAAAAATTATGACAAACAACTTTTCATTAAGTAAAAAGCTCTAGGAGGTTTCCTTTAGGTCGTTTACTTGAACAATTTATATAAAGTAACATTTCCAAAGAAGAAGAAGAAGAACATTTCCAAACCGCCTAAAAATTGAAAATTTGTAAAATGATGAGAATCGTCCATTTTTTAAAGTAACACCTCAAAACCACGCTTAGGTGCACTACAACCCCTAAAAATAGTAAATTCGTAAAAATGACGAGAATCATCCTCTTTTTAAAGTAACATCTTGAAATCACCTTGCCTGACCTGTAACATTTGGAAAATGGTTAATATGACCAGAGTGCACTCTAACTCCTAAATATCGAAAATTTGCAAACGTGAACCATCCCTTTTTATAAAGTAACATTTCGAAGCCACCCTGAAGCGTACATTAACCGCTAAAAATTGAAAATTTACAAAAGTGACGAGAATCATTTGCTTTATTAGGACGATATTTTTAAACCACTCTTAAGCACACCGTCAACCACTTAAAAATTGAAAATTATAAAAATGCCAAGAACGAGATAGGTAGTATGAATTCTACAATGAAAAGTCATGTAATAGTTTGAATCGCAGAATGGGAAAGAAAGCAGAAGAGGAAGAAGGTCTCGTTGCGGGTGCCCAACAGCTCTTTTTTTTTAATTTGATACTGCATCTGTAAACGAAGAAACTTATTGATATTTGTTAAACATCCCTTTTAATTCGCCTTTTCTAGACTGTTATTCAATTTAAATTTCGTCAAACTTGTGACTTGGATTGAATGCGGTACAATTAATATATTACATTCAATTCTGTGTCGGCCAAATTTACAATAAATCTAAAAACCGAAGTATGTTTACTGATTACAAGTTTTCTCTTACAAAACCGCCGCAGCTCCTTCCCAAAATCATCCGCAATAATGTGGTAATTGTTTACTTCGTGTCTTTTCAACGTGCTATAACAAACCTTCTTGAAAATTTAACCCTATACGTCGAAATTTCCCGGAAAGTAATATGAAAGCGGCAAATTTCCCCCAATTTAAACTGCTTTTCCCACAAAACCCATCTCCAAACGTCGCAAATCGGCACAAATAATGCAAAAAGGGTGTCGATATTCACATCGTTATTTAAAGTTTGAACCTTCTACCCAACCTTGTCTGCAAATCTTATCGTTTTATGTTAGAAATCACCAAACAATAATTTCAAGGTCTATCAAACTAACAACCGCCGTCTATCTATAACATGCCTTCTTTGTATTTAAGTTTCAAACAAACTATTTAGTGATGTGAGAGAACATCGGAAGAGATATGCAAGGTGATTCAGAAATGCATGTCATAAACTGGGTATTTCTCGGTTATCACCGAACTTATCGGAAAGCGCACCTCTGAGGAGCTACAACCCTTCAAAGTAGTAAAATAGAATCATTTTCTTCTACCAGCTATGGGTTGAACTAGGATGTTGATATTTCATTATTTATTATTGATTAAAACCTATTAGTGTCGAGTCAAGTAACTTAAAGGAAAGAGAATAATTTAAAGTTCCTAGTAGATTAACAACATACATTTTCTGTCGTTCATTTGAGGGCATAATTTATGAAATTATGTTGTAGCAAAGTTAAAAATAAGTTGTTTTTTTGTATAATAGTTTTTTCAAAAAGGTCAAAACTGCCTGCGGGTGCTGCAAATATAAATTTAAAAAAACCGTCTAAAGGAACAGTTGGATTACATACAGGGTGTTTAGCGATGCCGCTCACGAAGAATAATTTGTAGGATGATCGGGTTGCTTTCTGTGGATACCGCTAATATTTTTTATACCACTTGCTGTTCAACCGGAAATTACACACATTTTAATTTTTTTAATGGAAGGTTATGATGTTGGAAATCAACAGCATTTTTTCTGCCGTTTTCTATCATATAAAACTTTAATATGTTTATATTACAAAATTTCTTAGGAAAACACGGGAAAACATAACGTTCATCAAGAGAGCCTAGATTAATTGAAACGTATATTAAGAAACAATTGTTTTAGGACTCTAAAAAAATAAACAAAACCTATAGTTTAGTTGTTTATTGACATGATCACGTCCTCCTCTATTGAAGTTCGGTAGCGATGTTTTCACACTGAGGAATTATATCTCTGCAAGGGTTCGCTTTAGAATGTGGTGAATTGGGCTAATTAAATTATTTCGTCCAAAAAATCCTTTAAATTTTAATAATATTATTTAAAATATTTTTTTGTGTATTTGTCAAAATACGGATTCAGTATCACATTAGCGCGGTTTTTAATATTAATTTATGCAGTACTTACAGTTTTCACCTCTTCTGAACAGCGAGGTTTTCATGATAAAATTGTAAGAAAAAATGCTTATTTTAAATTTGCTTCTACTTGATTAAATAAATTATCTCATCAAATCAGCGACAAAAGAAATATGTTGCTGTGAATCTCCCCTGAACCACAAATTATGCTCTTTCTCTTAAGACATTTGCTTCAAATTTCAATAGGTTAGTTAATGCCTCCTACCAATAATAATAGTGTAATAAATATCAACATCCTACTTTAACTCATACCTGAAAAAAAAAAGATTTTATTGTTTACACTTGTGGCTCCGCAGGGGTGCACTTTTGCATATCGGTAAATTGAATTAAATCAACTTGTTTTGGTTCCAGAAGTGCACGGTTAACTTTATTACATTTATTTCTAAACTAGATGAATGTAGATAAAAACAGTCCATTAGAATCATGTTGGTAAACTGAATGTCACAGGTTCTAATGCATTGTTGAAGCGAAAATTTGCATTGTTTGTGAAGAAACTCTCTTATGTAGTTCGCAATTTTAATATTTAAATAGTGTTTACTCGGCCAACTACTTTTATATTTGTAAATTTTCTTTATCTGCATACTCCTTTACTTCTACATTATTCATATTTTGCATAATCACGTTTTGAACAGATGGACTGGTAAATAAACTTGTTTAATTTAAGCTCATGCTTCCATTTAGTTTTACTTTGTCATACCTCCAGCTTGGAAATGTATTGCGGCGGTAAACATTTTTTATTCTGAGGTTTTAACGAAAATTCATATTTTGGATATTTCTTTAAAAATGTCCGTTTGTATGTGAGCGTGTAAGGCGAAATATCAAAACTACTGGACTGCTCTTAACGAAATGTGGTATACTTGGGTTCAACGAAAAGAAGTAATGCTAAGGAACATTACTACTTCCTCATGTTATGTATTACCAAACAAACAATTTACTGAATGTTAATGTTTAACAGATTGTAAATATTCTTTGAAATAAAAGTGTGAAAAAAAATTTAAATATTTAAGTATCAACTGTGATTGCGACAATATGCCTCTTTGTTTAATAAACGGAGCACGATAAAACATTTCTGTTTAAGCTAAATGGCTCATGATTCATTGTAAAATAAGATTTTAAAGTTAATTTGTAGACTCAGCAATTTTTATGGCGGCTAATTTTCTCTGTACTCTGCTCAATTTTTGATTGATGATGTGCTATTCGATGTTTGGTGATTTTTTTAATCCCAGAAAATATTTTAAAAAGAATTGGTATTTTTATCACAAAACACTTAGACAAATTTCAGTTTTCAACTATAATATTTTTCATTCGAGACCTGGTCAGACTTTAGCACAATTTGCTATTCAGTACGGGCAGTTTATTTTGCTTTTTCTCTGAACCTTATGAAAAATATTCTGTAAAACAATGCATAGAGTCTATGGGCATTTTTCTTACCGCGTGCCAATCCGAAACATGACTGCCTTTGTTTCGGCACTTCTTCTGTTTGTAGCGACAAAAGGTCGTATCTACATTTCGTGTGATATGGAGAAAAACAGATTTTACGTTTTGATTTGTGCCATGCATGCTTGAACCATCTGATTCTATGTAGTAGTTAATTGTAGACATCTTATGCCTATTAACACTTATACTTTTGTGTTGTAAATAAATCGTGGAAACAGAAGGATATTTAAAGTATGGGAAAATCTTAGATTATTTTTTCCTACTTGTAAAGTATATTAAAGCCACATTTCTAAAATTATTACTGATATTTCAAGTATTACACTAAAGCTTGAACCCGTAATAATTCTTTTGTATTTATTTTTGAGACCATCCTTAGGACTGCGCGCCTTTCGTATTGATTGACGTACATATAATTAAACTGGATTATTTCTAGTTGCGTTTCTCGCGTTGAGAAACAAATTGTATTTTTTACAATTTCAATTATTTTTTCAGCCTTTTCACCATAAATACCAAAATATATTGTATTAACGGATAAGTCTGTTTAATGCTGAATTACGTATATTGCTCGAGTTTATCGAGAGAGGTTGAAAACTTAGAAGCCACTATACGGCTTCAACGAGAACATTATTTAATACTGAAATGTCAGGATATTCTAGAAGTCTCGTTTTCTTGAAAGTTGTATAATGTTTTACGTTTTAAGATCAGAAGAACCTTCTTTTATATTTAAAATAATTGTGTTTTGTACATATACAGAATACACGTAGTAAATTAATCAAACATTGATAAAATTCAAATGCAAACGTTATCTTAAGGTGCGGTGGTCATTTTTTTATATATCTGTATATGTAATTAAATGCGCAATGTACCAGCAAATGAAATTGTGGACTTCTTTGTATCTTTACTGCACTATTATGTGTAAATACTACCACTAGGCTAACAATGTTATAAATACATCGTATTCGTAAACTTGAAACATTTGTTTTGTTAATGTTTTCTTATCACAGCTCATTAAACTTCATTACAAATTTATCAGTGCGTGGCTCCAAACATCTATTTCATTTAAAAGCAACTAACAGGAAATTACTATCAACAATACCAATAGTAATTTTATTGTAAATTTAATAGGTGGTTTCAAGTGAATCTTTTTTATATTTATTTAAACTAATATTGCGAGCAATACTTGTGCCCTCCCTATATATAACTGAAAATTGGCAGGGTGGGTACAAGCTTTATTCAGCTAATTTTAGCAGTCACGTGTATATTAATTGCATTTTGGTACATCGTGTCTGCTACTATGATAAGATTACGCTATTGAGTTCGTGATACTACAGAAATTTGTCTATATTCTGTATGGAATTAATGTAAGGCAGCTAGGATAGATTCGATAAATTATTGTCGAATCAATTACGCGCTTTTACAGGGACTCTGATTAGAATAATACTCACTTAACAATGAAGGCCTAATGAATTACTGGAAACTAATATGGCCAAATGTGAGCCAAATTAAGGATTTAAATAAGACGTCTTGCTACCAAATTTTGGGCTGTTACGATGACAACCGTGTAAATGTGCAAACAACTTTGTTACTTATCTACTTCATGCCTGGAAAATTTCTGCGTCATACTTACAATTGGTAAAATTTCAACTGCCTTGTTTAACACATGTATATATGAACATGTCCAAAATAATAACCTTCCATCAAAACGAACTCTGGCTCAGAACACAACAAGGAACATTCATAACAGATACGAAATTATCGTGAGAAAGAATTCTGAAAGGAATTATTGCGAACAACAGCTGACAGGATTCAAAATATGAATAGGTATCTGCCTGAAAACAGAATAATAAATGTAGAGAAGGATTTAGATAAAACGAAATAAAATTCCACCTGCAAATTCTGTAAATATCGATGCGTGTAGAAATATTAAAACGTCTTGTAGTTAGTTTTTTGTGGTACCTATTTATAAATTCACTTTTAATTTATTGAATACAATTCGTGTGCTAACGGAATAGTAAACGATACCATTATTTTTGTTTTGTTTGTGTATGTTTATCTAAAGTGTATTGAATTATTTCCATATTAAATCTACGATATAAATATATCAGAACTTACAGGCCATTGAGGCCCTTGGCTTGGTCAAATTCACTCCAGGTTTGGCTTATTGCTATGTTCCGGAGGTTAGTGGGGCCTTTTGAGCCTTTAACCACTACGCCCCCTCAGCTTACGCCAAACCCTTTGCATTACATTCACTAATTCGTTTGCTCATCCATCTACACTTTAAGGGGACTTCCAACCCCTATAACGACTGCCGCGTTGTTAATGCGACATCTGGAAGTACCTATTTACGTGCCATTCCGAGAGCACGAGGCGCCGCGTTGACACGGTTTCCAGATACTCATCCAAGTACTGACCAGGCAGACCTATGCTTAACTTTGCTGATCGCACTCGAATGGGTATTCTAGCTGCGCCAACTCGGAGAGAAGGATTTAGATAAAACGAAATAAAATTCCACCTGCACATTCTGTAAATGTGCATGCGTGTAGAAGTATTAAAACGTATTGTAGTTAATTTTTTGTGGTATTTAAAAATTCACTTTTAATTTGTTGAATACAATTCTAATGCTCTCGGAATAGTAAATAATACCATTATTTTCGTTTTGTTTGTGTATGTTTATCTAAAGTGTATTGAATTATTTATTTCAATATTAAGTCTACGATATAAATAAGAAATTATCTACAGAGCCTTATCCAATGAAATAGCTGCTTTCGTACAGGTTTATTGTTGTTGGTAAGCTCTAGATATTACAGAATAAGAAAACTATGCATTTTATTATACAATTATTTTACACCAAACAAGGGTAATCTACGAATAAACCATAAATGGACAAGAAGAAGAAGACAACAAAATTTTAATACAAACACAATATCATCGAATACATGTTTGGACTTAAATGTTCACTATCATCAGAAAAATCGTTCCGTTTCAAATTATCGAAATTTAGTATGAACGAAACAAAAATTGGCTTGAATAATATTATTTGAGTTTACAAAAAACATCAAAATTTGTTTATCTAAATCTTGCATCTCGAAAAGATTTATCGCTGTTACACAACAGCGGTCGCTTGCATGTCGGCTCAGTTTATTAATTGTTTTATTGTTGCGGTCACTTCTGTTGGCATAAGGTGATTATTTATGGTTTACTTTAATTCAATCGGGTCAGAAATGTGTATTTATCGCGCTGACAACGAACAAACACATACCAAACGAATTCAATTATTCATTGACTTACAAATTGCGAGCTTGACTGGGTTCCGCGTATTATTAAAAAGTGTTTGCTCTAAAACTGTTTGCGAGCTCCACTTTTAGTGACGACGCATCACGTAGTATTATGTGCTACATCTCAAGACAGCTTAGATATTTATTATGTTGGCGGGTTCCAATATTTACGTTTAAATCACGTATATATTAATTATATCATTACTTCTCTGACTAAATAAGGGCGAATTTTATTTTGGAATTATAAGCAAACGTTTAAGAAGATTTTTGGTGTGTATTTATTTATTCCAAAAACATTTTGAAATCTGCGTGAAGGTTAAGCTTCCCTGAAAATGAGGACAAGTGATAAAGGTAACTAATTTTTACCCAGCTGTTTTTAAGGAATTTTACTAGGGCTGTTATAGGATTTTTTTCGAGGGAAGTTTTTCCTGGAGATTTTACGTTTTTTTTTAATTACTAATTACGAGCTTGCTTTTCCGAACTTTTCTTTCGTTTTTTTTTCGCGGCTGTCTTTGCAGGCTTTTTTCGTTTTCTTCCACGAGTTTTATTTTCGTTATATTCAAACCGACGTTAAAGATGTTAAGAGAAATCAAAAGTTTTTTCGGAGCACTCTAGCTTAAAAATGGCGGCTGCTACGATTTTCGTAAATTTTCGGTTTTAACACCTATTTACTCAAAAACGAATTTTCAGTTCGGGATTATATTTGATATTACAATAGCCGTAGAGGAACACAATGTTACTATGTAAGAGAATTTTTGTAAAAATGACAATTGTGAAGTGAAACTATTACCAAATTTTGGACATTGTCAAAAAACTATTGCTCAAAAACTGCCAACACGATTTTTTTTTAACTTTGTGAGCTGATAGAGGTAGGGATGGGCTACAATTTGTTTCGTGTGCCAGTCCAATAATACCTCTGTGACGCCTCCTATGAATATTTGAAAACCATTAATTACTGTAGTCGCAAAGTAACTTTTTTTTTATCGTAAATGTTTCTAAAACGTTGGGCAAATATCCATTTATGCTTTTGTTTTCAGAACTATTGCGCAGATTTAAAACGTTTCTTCAAATTTCGTAGATTAGAATCTAAAAATTTATAACTTTACTTTGACGTTATGGAAACTAGGAAAAGATTAATTAAATAAAAAAAAATGTCTTTCAAACAATTTAATAAGCTTAGCTCGCTCCTCTTGTAAATATTTTCTTAGTAAAGTAGTCTGCCTTAGTATGTTCACTCTTTAAGTCATTCTGTGTGCTTATCTTCCGAATTGCAGCTTGATGTGAGTCATAAAAGGGTCAAGGTTTAAGTAATACGACAACATTAACCCTAAGGTTGTTTGCTGAAATTGTTTGTGAACATCCTGTACGTGCGTCTCCTAAATTCCAGGGTTGGTTTATCCTAAAAAAATTAATTGTTGGCCATCTAATCAACTGTATTACTAAAAGGCAGTTCCATTTCGGTCCTGCACTTTCTTAACTTCGTTAGTTGTTAACAAAGTGGCCACAAATTGTTGGCGAGCTGCGCATATGTGCGGTTGTGCTATTAATTAGTGAGGGACAATTGTGAGGTTTATGATTGCCATTTAGCTAATAAAATATTGTGTTTTGCAGAGAAACATTCGATTTCTACGTAAACAAATATTAAACTATACTTTGTGTTGCCGTGATCGTTAACAAATGTTTTATCGCTTTTATCAATTTTGTTGTTCATTAGATATCCGGCAATTTGTCTTGGACATTGCGTGATAATAATTAGCTTTTACAGTGGCAAAAGCTTCGCATGGGTTTAAAACAGTAACAAGCGCAACGCTTTTTAACGAGCTCCTCCTAATTGTACCAATTCGTTTTGAATTTAGTTTTAAATTTTTAAGAAATTGGTGTCGTCATTTTATCAATTAAAGTTAACTGGTGCGGAATTGAAAGGGTTTCTTTTCAAAGGGATGAGTTATTTACGTAGAAACGATGAAGTTCGTGTATGCATGTGTCATTGCCCATGGGAATTCGTAAATAGAAACAGTACGATCATTTGATTACAATGGGTAAGTGTTAAGTGATTATAATTGATTTTAGCGACGTTTTAATAATAACGACCGTAAATTCATTGCGAGATTCATGTCAAGCACTAATTTAAAGTAACTCTTTCCTATGGTTTTAAATATAGTCATTTTTAAAAACCATTAACTCGTAATTTTTTAATTGATTGTTACTTTTTCGTCTATCCATTTTTTCGGAACTCCACTGCGTTGCCATAATATCATAAAAAACATTTTAATTTATTTAAAGCGTTTACATATAATTTAATCGTATCGCATGTATTTTTACTTACTCTTGCAATTTTTTCTTGAAAATGTGAGAAACGGACAAATGGTTATTTTTCCACATATAAAGGAAGAATTTGTCTATTTGTCTTCATTATTTGTTAAGTAAGCACATCTCGTGAACAAATTTTCCCTAATACTTATTAAAAATGCATGTAAGCTATGCGCGTTATCACATAAGGACCATAAAAACAGTTGTTAAAGGATATTTTATTAAATATTAAATTTAAGAGCTGTAGTAGTCTATGAAACACGAAGAAAGGTACGCCTAACTCCAAAGGAAATTTGTAGCCCTAAACGCAAAATTTATTGCGAGAAACATAATTTGTGTTCCTTTTTTTTTCTTTCTATCAACAGTTTAAGTTTCCACATTTCAAATAAATCAAACAAAATTTAAGTTTCTTATAATTATTTATCGGTTACGAGAAAAAAAAATTGTCTTTGTAAATTAAATCGGCTCTTTTGGATTTACAAAAACAAAATTTCTATTGGAATACACGGTGATTCGTAATATGGGGAACGCACTTTCGGGATAAATTCAGAATCTGAAAACAACGAAAACAGTTCCCATTAACATGGGCTCGGAAACGCATCGTTACGGGCTTACTGCCTCCTGTCACAGTAGTTGCACAAAAATTTTGAAATTTTATATGTAAGTATTTTTACTACTTTTTGACTACTTTGAATAGCAGCTCCAGAGCTGTCTCATATGAGGAGGGCGTTTGATTTGTAAACTCCTGACGATAACCGTGATGGTTGAAACTTAAGTCGAGAAAATAAATACCAACAAATTGTGCAACAATTACCAAGAGTTTTATTTTATTAATAATCTATTAATTTTTTTAATAGTTAAATATTTATTAATAATGTTTCACCATGTGCCTACCACACAATCAATTCAAAATATGTTGAAACTATTTAAGCATCTTTAGAAAACACTTCGTGGCAAGTCAATTTTTTGTGTATTTTTGTGTGAAAAAGAAGATTTTATAGCCAACAACAGTAAGAATCTAAAATATTCAGAGGAAATTATTATGTGACCCCCCTCCATATGCGACAACTCTGGAGCAGTTATTCAAGCAAAAATTTATATTACAAAATTCAAAATTTTAGTGGAACTACTGTGAAAGTTATCGACAAAATGTGATTAGACTGGTCTATCTTCAAGTGGCTGTAACTCTGTAACGAAACGTTTTCGGACTTATGTTTATCCATTCTTTTCAGATTTTGAATCTACCCTAAAACTGCGCCCCACATGTTATGAATCACCTTGTATATATCACGATTTGTAGAGTTGCAAGTAGGATGACACGGTTTAAAGTTTTTCTTTTATTATTAATTTATAAAATAAGGTTTAAATAACCAATTAGTAACAGCATTCGTAATTTTTAAACTTCCACATCTTACTAACGATCATATATTTTCCAGAGTTTGTGTTATATAAAATAAAATTTCGCAAATTTAAAGCTAACGTGAAAAGCGTTGAAAGTTGTTACATTCTAGAAAATTCCCTAGTGAACTGCTTTGTCATGTTACTGCGCTATCTGACATTAAATTGAAAACAAGCTCAAATTCACAGGCTCTGTGCTGCATTTAAAATGCAATCTTCTATAAAAAATTCATTTACGGCAATTTCGTCATATAGTATTTAAAGTTGATGATACTATTTCTTGCAGGGCGAACAAAGGAGCAAGTGTATACATTATTTTGCAATTGTGACGGTAATTTTCTATAAAAATGAATTTAATTCACCAACCTATCACATCTTCCTGTGTTGTGCTAAATTTTGCATCTTTTTTATTTTTTGATTTCATGAAAATTTTCGAAATCTAAATTTTAACGGAAATATACGTTTTGGGGCTCAAACAACGCAAATAGGTGGTTTTAAAAAAATTTCTGTCTGTGGGTATATGTGTGTGCGGGTGGGTGCGTGTGGGTGGAGGGGGCTGACGCGTCTACAGGCGAAAATACTAAACAGATTTTGATAAAATTTTAAACCAAGAGGTATATTAAAAATTGTAGTTTTAGTTAAGCTGTTCAAAAAAATCCGAAACTAGAAACGGAAGTTAGACATGTTTTTCTGGTAGCGTTTTTTTCCAAAAAAATGTTATTCAAAAATTGCCCACACAATTTTTTTAAAACTTTGTCGGCTATTAGAACGGAAGATTCGCTACAATTCGATTTTTTTAAAGTTATAATTTCATTGTGGCGCTTTCTCTGAATTCGTATGGATGGATTAGAGGGTTGCCTATATAGCTTGCTTTCTTAGAAATCTAATAGTCGGTGAAATGTACAACGTTATAATTATAAAGTATACACTTTTGCGAATACGCCGAGGATTAATATCTAGTATGGGAAAGTCCACTTGAACTCCACACTTCAGTTTTTTTTGCATTATATAGGCACGAGTAATTTTATCTTATTATTTCTGAATTGCAAACAATTGCAGCTTACCAACCAAACCTGTTTTGCACGCCTTTTGTTATAGTTGCATTCTTGCTAATTTAAAACATTCCCAATAATTTCCTGAACATTGCTGAATTTTATTTAATTGGGTTTAGATAATTTAGCCTTGGACTCATGAAATAATGTACAGTTTAAGTCACTTTCAAACTAAAGTCTATTATTACCCTGTCTTGAACATTTTTCCAGTTATATTTTGATTGTTTATTCAATTTTAGGGTAATTTTCACAGTTTTTGTTTAATATCTTTTCAGTTTGAAAACTTTGCAGATGTATGAAGTTCTTGTGCACAACTTTGCGCATTGAAAATTAAACTTTACTAGGAAAGTAATATATTTCATGAACCTGCTCCGTTGTATAATTTTATGCATGAAATGGTTTCCAGTCTAAGAAAACTTCGAAGCACTTGAATTTCTGATAAACGTTCATATAGATCAGTGAGTCGGCTTACATTATATAATACGTGTTGTTTATGGAGTTTACGCTTCCATCATAAAATACTAAAAAATTTGTAAATATATTTTTTTATATTTCAATTAAAGAAATGACGAAGATTGCAGTATTACATTTTTTATAAATAATAAAATATATACTTTTTTTCTATATGCATACTTGGAAACTACTGAATTTAATTCATAGATTATTGTATTAAAAAAGAATATTTATGACTAATTTGAAGCAACCTATTATTGTCATAAAATGGTTTGTTTAAACGCAGTAAATTGAAGTAGTTATCGTTTCAGAATAAATAAACGGTTGTTAATTAGTTGGAGAAACTAATATACATGAAATACATTATTTATTATGAAATGTACGTCTTCAGAAAGAAGAAACGTAAAATGAATGCAAAATAAATGGAAACAAGTATACACTGGCTTTAAAATATACTACAAATCTCCTAGTTTCAGTGGCGTATATTAGGGGGTTTACAGGGTCCCCAAACCCGGCGCCTCGCGTCTTTGTCGCCTTTGAATAAGCCCTTGACCAAAATAGCAATTTGTAATGGAAGCACTTACCAACAAAGCCAGTGGATATACTAAAATACCATCACGATCTGACGTTTCTGAAAAGGCAACAATGACGATGTGCTTTCCGCAAGAGGCCCTGCAACCGCTGTCACATTTTGATATTTTGTTATGTTGTTTTTAATTTTTGAACACTTTTTTTCAACCGAAGAAATAGTTTTTAACGAAAAAAACTATTACTTCCTCTAATTGCAAAAACATTTCGGACAGGATTAATAAACTTGAGAAGAAGAAATATAGCGAGTTGTAGCGGATTAGCGCCACCTGCTGGACGGCCGATCGTCATTGTTGCACATTCGTGTCGGTACTTTGTTATATTAACTGGCTTAGCCTACGAAGAAGCACCTCGGCATCTACTGCAGCGCCTTGTATTTGCTTGTGGAATGACTAACATCGGATAAGCCAGTTTAAGATATCAAAGTACAATTTCTGAGCTGATGCTATCTGATTTGGCCATATTAAATACTATCAGAACCCGTAGGCTACGCCGCCGTCTTTTTTGTTAACTTTATGAACGCGCGCCGCTTCAAATGTTCGAATGAGTCAGTCTCGGAAAGAAAATCCCGCAAAAATACGAAAAATAAAACTCGAAAAAAACAGCCCCGTAAAAAAGTTTAAGAGAAAACTCCCCGTAAAAAATTACCAACAAAAAATACTATACAAAAGCCCTAGAAAATATTCTTTAAAAAAGTTTGTTACCAGCAAAAATTTACACGGGCTTTCGTTTAAGGGATGTTTTTTCAGCGGTATATATTCCGGGAATTTATTTTACTGGGGTTGTTTTTTCCGGGAAATGTTTTTACTGGAGCCTTTTTCAGACAATTTTTGTAGGTGAGTGTTTTTCTGTCGATGTGTTTTTTAGCGAATTTGTTCTGGGATTTGTTTCATAGACGTTTTCTCCGTAAACCGAAATTGGACCCCATTAGCATAACCACAGCTAGGCGCCACTGACGCAATTAACACAGCAGTTGCACATAACTCAATGAATTTATGATGTTTATACTTCCCAATTTTTACGTAGATCATTACAGCAATTAACAAACGTGCGCGGTCATCATTCTTTATATATATTGCTATGATATTCAGAGTTGTATGATTTGACTGGGGTATTTTAATTCCTGGAAGGCAATTTTTGGGATGCTCGTTACAATTCAATTTATGATTGGAGGTTTGTGAAGACTGTAAGTTTTTGATATTCAAACTTATAAACTCAGGGTTGCAGTAATTTCTTGTTTTTAAAATTCAAATAATGTGGTTACCATTATATCGTTTGTATTTTCATATTTGTGAAGTTTTGTTTACTCTGAAAGAAAGAAGAACACAATCAAATTGATACGATTATTGTTTATGTTAATTTTAATTATTAAATAGTTCAGAATTGTTTTAAAAGGTTTAATTTATAAGAAATTTTAGACTTACTTGTTTTGTGCATCGTGAAATGTCATTTGTGGGGGTTATGGATTTGAATGTCAATTTGACAAATGTCTAAAAAGAACACGAGATTTATTTGTTTTTAAAAAATATGAAAGATCAAGAGAGAAGACAAAAGAAAGAAAAATTTGTTTTAATTAGTTACGGCTCGTTTGTAAACAAAGACACAGGATTTTGAATTCTCTGAAAGAAGAGAGAAGCAAAACAAGTTTAAAGTAATATAAAAGTGATTTTGAATTTAAAAGAATATATTATGCCTTGATTTACTGGCTGACCTCGGCAAGTAACAATAGCCCCACATACATATATTACAGACAATTAAAACACACGTGTGAATGGGATCGAATGAATGTGCATAAAGGGTGGCATAAGCTTCAGGAGCGTAGCGGTCTAAAGGCCAAAAGGCCCCACTACCTCCTATTACACAAGCGAAGAGCCTACCCGGAGTGAAAGCCCTCGACACCTTCGGGTATAAGAGGAGAAAGATAATGATGATGATGATGATATTATAAAACGGATACAAGTGTTTATCAACGAATTGTGGAAAAATCCAAAAGAATAATAAATATAAAGCGATCCAGAACGAGTTTCCAGCTACCATCGTAGAAAAGCCAAGTATAAATTAACATAAAAGCAGTCCAGAGAAGGATTCAAAGGCGAGTGTTGTGGTTATTTGAGGAACCTGCAAACCAGAGAAGAGGGAGTTGGACATTAGACGTTTGTCGAGTGAAGGATATCTTAATAAGAAGACACAAAGATAAGTGTTCGGTTTTAAGAACAATAGTATTTAGTAGAAATTTCTTGAACTTTCGAAAATTTGACCCCAAAATTTGATTTATTGAATAAAACTTTTCGTAACGTTGATATTATTTTGTGTATTTTTTTTTTGAATCATATTTATTAATAACTTTACTTCCAAACTTAATAACGACCTTGAGAAAGTTAATAAAAGAGTCTCATAGAAAATATAATTTGGAATTGCGTGAATTGCAGGCATTTAGGGGATTGTTTTCTAGTAAATACAAGACCACGCAGATCATAGCAATATATTCTTTTTATATGGTGGTTTTTTAATAAATATTCTTATTATTAACTATTAGGCGTATTGCACAACTTAATGAAAGATAACGCAAGTTGTAGTCAATGCGAGGTATCCCAATAATACAAACATTTAAAGTAAACCTAAATTTTCTTATCTCCATCGAAAACTGTAGCGGTTCTATGTACAAACGAATATGCGCCTTATATAACGGACGCGTAAACGCGTGATTTTAAGGAACATAAACTTATATAGGGCTTTTGACTTCTTTAAAAAAAGTATTTTTTTTTGTTAGAATACACAAATAGTTTGCTTTGTTGGTCCAGGTGTCTGTGACAATGTAGTTACAAAATTTGTAATAAAAATATATGCGTGACACGATTGCTCCATGTTTTACCTTAATACCTGCCTCATATTGGTTTCAATATACGTCACTGCCTAGTTTTACCTTTTTTACATCAGGCTCCGTAGTTCAGTTGGTTTTTTCGGGTGGATAAGCGGGGTGGGGGAAACTCGAGGTAAATATAAAATCAAAAACGGCGATTATTTAAAAATGCTTCGCAAAATATAAAATAAAATTATTTAAAAAGTTGTTTAGATTGAAGAATTCTGCTTAAATATCAAATTTTAACATCCGATGCAAACATTGAAGGTTTGATCTAATTTTAATTGCTGTAGTAGCAAAATAGGTTTAGATGAAGCAACAAATTAAAAAAACTCTTCTGCGCCTTATCGCTTCGTTGGCTTAGCGGTATGCACACTTACTCCTGGCCTAGATGGTTTGGGTTCGAACTCCAAGGCATGGTAAAATGCATTCGATAGATTCTCTTGGCTGTGTCATCTTTCCGAAGAGATGTAAAAGTATGACTGCCGTGTGATGTTAGTTTTAGCAGCCGAATTTGGTCGACGTTTAAGCAATATAATAAAAAAAAATTTTGACGAAATAATTATAAACATGAATTATAAAACATGTCATATTGAAACAAACATAAGGTGTTCCGCGGAGTACGGAACATACCATTTTAACCATGATGTAACTTGGTTAGTGCTAAAGATGGTTGTCCACAGAAAGTTACCACATTTCATGCTTGGCTTGTGGTCAAGGTAGAACACTCGCTCACCAATGCAAGGATCCCGGCTCAAATTTCCACAAATTTCCTTCTATTAAATCAGTTTTTATTATTTTTATATTACGACATTTTTATTAATTATAAAGATATCGAAATATTTTTATAATTATTTGAAATTGTTCGTAAAATATTCAACGTTGTTATTAGTATTGCCGGTATTTACAATATGTGGTAAAGAATTTTTTAGGAACTTATTTGACTAATTTAAGAACTACTTGCAGGGTATTTAATAAAAATGGAGTACAGAACCACCAGAGTTTTAGTTGAATTGATCCCAGAATCCTTGCATTGGTAAGCGAGTACTCGACCTTAAGAGTTCTCCCACCAAACACACGATTTGTTCTTATTTTATGGTTATTAATACAAGTCCGTAATGTGATAAAATTCGGTAGACAACCTACCTTGATTGTAATCAAATTGCAACAAGGTCAAATACGCATAGGTACTTCGCGAAACACCCTGTATGTTATTGATGATTTTTTTGCTTCACATTTCATTTACACATCAGTAATCCGTGTAATTTTTAATAACTTGTGGTAATATATTTTTGTAATATGACATTTATTGAGAACGTTTTACCAATTAACCAATCAAACAATTTCACAAAAATAAATGTTTATCGTGATTTTTCTTGAAATTTTTATCATGCAACTGTATGATATTTTTACATGGCTGTATAGAGAATAAAAAGCTAAACTGGTCATGCCATAAAAAGTATAGGTTGCAATTTAAAAAAAATGTCGATGACGTCATAGCTAAAACATATGACAATTGAAAAAAAATGAAAAACGCCAAATTGTGGCAAAAAACTTGATAGGAAACTTTTGTTAGAAACTTCTTTTAGTAAAGTTATTATTTAAGGCTGTAGCATCGATGTTCCTTACTTTTTATTCACCCTGTACATATACAGGTTGAGTCAACGGCGCCACGGTGGTCGATATCTTCTTTATTATTTAAAATACAGAAAAATGTTTCGAATAAATGTTTTAGGGGACTAAGAAGACCGTATTTTAAAACTATTTTAAATTATACACGGGGTTCCATATAAGACTGGCATACCAAACTTGCGTTTTTTAAAGTAGAACACCCTGTAGATTTTGCATATTTATATTTGCCTTTTAAGTGCTTTTCTGAATGTGTTTTACTTTTGAAATTCCGTTGCGGCATTGTCAAGAAATTCAGACACCTGTTAATTTTTGTTTTTTGCGAGAAACAACTGTGAACATTGTTTAATTATGTAACAGATTAATTTAACAGCATTGAAAGATACAATATTTAATGAAGGGGAAGCTTTAAAATAATGGCGTTTTCTTTTGTTTCCAATTAACAACACCGCAGTATATAAAAATTCTATATAGAAAATGGGCGAAGAACTCTGCCTTCTCCTGTATCAATGTTTTATGCACAAACAGTGACTATAAGATCGCATCCCGGGAGCGTAGTTACATAGTAGTCATATTATAAAAACATGCTACATGATAGCAATCAATATTTAAGAATATTTCATTTGTTTCAATTGCTAGCTATAAACAGATAATGCGCTGAAACAGAAGCCGTCTCGTTTTAACATGATCTTAGTCTGCATACTCCGCTATGCTTCGGTTTACGGAGTATCTTTCACAAATTACAGAGAGAGGGGCTAGAGAAGGAGAGATGTAAAATAAACTGGCTGAGCGCTAAAATGTTACCGTGAATTTTGAAACGCTGAAAAAATTTGATTTTTTGGTTTTACTAAAGATTCCTGAAGACTGAAGAAAACCAAAGAACAAATAGTAAATTCGTCAGCTAGAAATTGGGTGGGAAGAAAAAAATCAACCCCCCCTTAAATATTGCGGAACCTAAAAATTTTGTTGTGGATCTTATTCTACTATCACTTATAAACAATTTAATGTTTTATCGTCCCCCGTTTATTAAATAACTGGATATGAATTAACGATTTTCAAAAATTCATAGAAGACGTCATGCATAGATTAGCGGACTAAGAGACCAAACAAATTGTGGGTCATCGCAACCTCTTAAAGACTTCACCTCTAGGGGGTTAGGGGTACACTTACTCTCCCCAAAATTACACAGTGCCCTCTTAAATTAAAAATATACCTATTCGTAGATTTAGTTTTAGTAGAAGTTTGATATTGAGAACGAAAGATGAACTTGTTATTTATTTTTCAGTTTGATGGTATTCATCCGCCCATGGTTTTTGTTGTTGTTTAGCTTGTATTCGACAAAATGGCGATGTAGAATTCTAAGATTTAACAATCACAAGATTTAGGGCTGAAAATTTTCTGAACATAGCTAAGTAAACGTCATCTTCAGGCTTAATCGGACTGAGTATAATTATTTCTAGGACTGGGACAAAAATTTATACCAAAATTGACAAGCGATTATAATCGATTCTGGATTCAACAACAAACAAATCGAGAAAACGTTAGAGTTTTTAAACGATTTTTCTTAATCAATTTTTGTTAGAATCGATTACTTATATTTTATTCGAAAACTAGTGCTTGCTTAAATCTTTTTAAAAACATTTTTTGTACTCTATTTTTAATTTTTATTTCAAACTTCTGATATCGCAATGAATTTTTTGTTTGGGTAATCGATTTTTACTTCGCATTTTTGATACTAATGATTTTGCTGTATAACGGTTTAGTTGTATAGTCCAATCCGAACTACCACCTGTTATTTTTAGTTAATTTCAGTACAGACTATAATGTAACCAAATGTTTCGAACTATTAAAAAAAATTTAATAGTTAATTTTTCCGGCTTAAGTTAAGGAAACATTTTAATAGATAATTAACAGAACCCGTGGGCTACGCCTTTCGCTTAATTATAGACCCGCCGCGCGTCGGCGTCGCTCCGAATCTTTTCTCTGCTGAGACGGTCTCGCGAATGAGAGCTGCAGCGAGCAGCGGATTCGAGGCCAGTCGTCACAAAATTTGAGAGGGGTGGAATGATCCGGAATTAATATATAGATTGCTTAAGAGTCCTCTCTTTCCCAATGGCTGACTTCCGGTTTAAGCAGAAGCGACTATAGCTTTATTTTTTTAAATGGAACACATTGTATTTTTTAGGCTAATTCGATTGTAGGATAAATTCTAATTAAAAAATAATATAACCTGTAAGCCTAAAGCTAATAAGAAGCGAGATATTTTGATTTAAGGCATATTGTGTAACCAATGGTAATGATTCTAAATCAAATGATCTTAGGAAGCTGTTAGTAAGAAAATGATAAAAGCAATAAACAATCGTGCAATTCTTGATAATTAGACATCAGTTATTTATGATATTTTGGGAATCTCCGAACAAGAAATATATAGGAGTTAGGTCAGGTGACGTAGGTTGACGGCTAAAAGCACCTTGATTGGCAAATTAAAAGAAAAGTGCCTTAATTTATCCACAAACTTTATTGTCACATATGTTACACGTTTGTTTATCGCTTTTATTATTTGGTTGGTTACATACGTTGCTTTAAATCAAAATGTCTCGCTTGCTATTAACTTTAGGCCTACAGTTGTATTACAGTTTCTTAAACAGAATTTATCATACGATCGAGAAATCGTTTCTTTCTAACGCCCATAATAAGTGAGCAAATCATTTGGCTCTGAATTTATAATCAACCTGTATAATAAAATTACTTTGAACTAAAGTCGATGTATTTACACAACTTGAAATGTTTTATGAAAATTTAGTGACTAATAATTTTGCAGTATAAATTCCGTAGATATCGAGCTTTACGGGTTAATGATGATCATGTTACCGTAGTTACTTAATTGCTTGTATAAACTAGTCATTAACGGTTCAGAACCCTCATTATTTAAATTTCAAACGTCAGTTATATAGCAATTATAAACAAAATATTCGATAAATCACACTTTTATTATAGACAATGATTTTATAATGGAAAATTAAGTAAAATTCTATATGCCAAAGTATATTCTACGAATTCCACGTAATCACCATTTACCATAACCAAATTTAATTCACTTAACAAACGAATGTACTAATTACCTGGTTTATGTTCGTTATTCGGGGGGTCAGTAGCAGTTACATTAGTAAACTGGGTTAATTCAACTGTACAGGATCCATTATTCTCCCTCGCAGTCTTTCATTATTCTCGCTTACACCCTTCATTATATGAATTAATAAACTAGGAAAGTACATAATCTACGTTTTCAGAAAAAAATCTGTTTGCTCTTAAATTAACTCCCGGAGAACTTTTAATTAATAGAGAAATATTTTATTCCGTTAAAATTTTGTTGAAAATAACATGATGTTAGCAAAAGTTTTAATTAACAACTACCAAATCTTTTTTCTGGTGTTTTGTAAAAGGAAATTTCGTCTAACTAGAGCCCTTTGCAAATAACTTTGCTAATTACATGGTTTCAATTATTTATTATAGGGGTCAGTGATGGTCTAATTAACGAATCCTGTTAGTTCACCTACTGGCCAATTATTCTCCCTTGGGCTCTTTCGTTATTTAGAGTTGTACAATTGTGGTCAGTAAATATGAAACCGAGGTTGTTAATTAAGCTGGAAACTCAGCTCTTCAATGTTTCTTTAATATCCTTTTATTTCTTAATGCTGAATTTGAAATGATAATTATTGTAGTTAGCAACGGAATATATATAAAATTCATTGTTATTGTATTAATAAACATTTTTATTGTTAGTCTAAAAATATGAGTTTATTGTTAAAATCGCAAAATACATTAAAATTACAAATCTGTGCCTTTAGTGTTAATTATTTATGTTGACTAAAATATAAGTTAGTTGCTGTAGGGTAACAAGTTTATTGTTTAACCGAACGTTAAAGTCTCCAAAAATTGTATTCACATTTTTATAATTATATTAGTATTATCGCATAATAATTTTAATGTAGGAATTGCCAAATCAAAAAAAAACTGCATAATAGGAGGGTTGCGTGTTGGGGGCGTTAGAATGTTGGGTATTTTACGTTGTTGATTAGGTTCGGCAACATACGGCTCTCCAATCAAGGTTAAGTATTAAATTTCTTGACATTTGAGTTTAAACGAAGAAGAAGAAACAAAAGAATATAAGGCTGGATTTCACTATTTTTTACTTCCCACTGGACGGAATTCATAAACACAGACCTTTCCCTGAAAAAGATACGATGTTTTAGCTGATTGGGAGCAGCTCTTATTCGCGAGACCGCGACCGGCTTAATGGATAAAACATTGGTTTCGCCGGATATGAAATTTCAAAAAAACTAGGGGGGGGGCGTAGCCCACGGGTTTTGTTAGTATAATATTAGAAAAATAAACTGTAACATGGAGTATCTAACAAAGTTGGGGAAGTTATTAAAACGGTATTTGAAAATTGGAATTTAATTACATTTTAACACATTTTACCGACAATAGTTGTTTTTAGTATATATTACTTTCTGTAATTAATACGAGTATCATGCAGATTTAAACATTTTTCGAACTTTTACTAATGACTGTAGTCATAACGAAGCCCTAATTTAACGCTAAACTTGGTTTAAGTTTAGATGATAGAAGGGGCTCTTGTAGAAATAATCAAATACGTTCTACTTTATTAACTGGGGCAAATTCGTTGCTTCAATACGTTCTGATTTGCCGTCGATTTAGTGGTGATCATAAGAGACTCACGTCAAATTTTCGATACCATCTTTGTCTTAAGCTAGCAGAACTCGTGGTGTACTCCTCCGCTCTCTTTTCATATCTTTAAACACAGAAAGAAAAGCCGATAAAACAGCCCTGGAAAACAATTTGAAGATAGAACAACCCCTATAAAAACGCTTTAAAAAACAATACCTAGAAAAAATCCAAAAATCCTTTAAAATTCTCTGCAAAAATTTCTTTAAAAAAGTGGGACAAGGTCAGTCAGTTGAACTAAGTACTCTTCCCTATTTTCAGAGGACTGCCTTAACGGAGCTTTTCAAAATGTTGTTGAAAGTAATGAATACGCAGTAAAAATTTTGTTAGACATTTACATATAATTTCAAAATTAAAGATCGCCGGTACTCACATGATTCGTCTAAAAAATCGGTTAGCATGAGAAAAATGTGTATCTTTTTCAGGGAAAGCACATTCTTCACATACTTTTGTTTATAGAATTTTTTTCAGCGGTTTTTTAAATTTTCCGAAAAAAACCGCTGTAAACAATTTTGCAGGATCTTTTTATCGAGTTTTTTTTCGGACGATGTTTTTTCAATAACGTTTTGTCCAGGAAAGTTATTCTGGGTCTTCTTTCAGAGACGTTTTCTCTGTGAACCGACATTGGCCCCTATTAGCAAAAGCAAATTAAGGTGCTACTGATGGTATCAAAGTTAATAATCTAGTCGCACATAAACAATCTGCCGATTATATAATAGCTGTGTATTTATTGTTTTGTCGCGTTTAACGATGTATTTTCGGAAGGAACCAGGATTTAATGTTACACAAGACCAATTTTTTGTGTCCATCTAAATCTACTGCTTGTGTAGTCTACAACTTTGATTGTATTCTATGAAATACTTGTAATACATTATACTGTTTTATTTACTATTTGTTTGGTGCTTTTAGTGTATTTAGCTGTCGCTGTTATCACATTAATGTAGTAATAGTTGAAGGCAGTATTGACGAACCACTCTACACATGCTTTTGAAACGAACTGTCGCGTGACCTGCCGACCGGTTGCTGTAGCCGCAGCCTCGTTGTGATGTGGTCTGGTTCGAATTTGTTATCGTAATTAGGTGCAAGCAAGCGTATTTCAATGGAATATTATATCGGTTCACTGTAAAAAGGAAAATAGTTTTTATACAAAGGCGGTGTAAATATGTGGGTTTGTAGAAGTAGGGACCTCACACTAAAATTTGCGACAGGGGGATGGGATTCGCGACGTTTCGAAGCGATTCACTAAAATGTGTATCTGCATGTCTGAAGGATAATAACTCAACGGTTGTCCTTTCAGTGTTATTTTAAATTTCTTCTCCATTTTAAACCTGAAGGTTAACATAAACACATGTAAACATGCCGAAATACGTATAAGGTTAAAATAAATAAATATTGTTAAAGTAATTAAGTATTTTATATACAGATACTCATTACATTATATCTGTTTTCAATTACATTTGCAAGCGCGTATATCGTGAACCAATAAATGCAGATAAAAGGTGCTTTGCTAATGCATTACACTTGTAGTTTACACAATAAATTGTAGGTGTGATTATATGTTGTACCACCTAAATACATTTTTTTTGCTTTACTATGTGATGCTATGTGATGGAATTTTCAAATATGACCATTTAACCTAAAATAAAATTTAGAGGAACCTAAAGCTATTCACTGCAGATGCGTGCAATGTTAGTCAGCATTTCACCACGCGCTTTCCTAAACTGTTAATTGTTTCAATTGTTAGAAATTTGCCACAATTTCATTAGGGGCATGGGTCCTAATTAGTTATCCCATGTTGCTAAATGACGCCAACCCCAAGCTTTCATTATTAAATAACTTTGCAGTACTACCTACTTTGCATTGTAATCGCCCAGAACTATAGATACCCCGTAAAGCTAAAATACTACCCTGTTAATGCAGTTTATACGAATGCAAATGTCTCGGTTTTGTTACATGAATAACACCATCTCTTATTCCTTATCTCTTTCCCTATTGTCACAGGATATTTCCCACGTTGAAACAGATGCCGTGCAGTACTCGCTTGGTATTTGTGAAACTGTGGGAGCTCTACGTAATCTAGGAGAATTAACAAAAGCGTTAGTATACGAGGATTAAATTTTTTTACAGTTACCGGATTTAACAAAGAGAATGAATAGCATATTGTCTACTGAAGTTTTACGTGGATTTTGTTATGATTTTGACTTTGCTTTTTTTAGCTTAATTAATAGAAACAAAATTTACGACGGCACAGGTTAACAGAATTGAGTTTTTGTGCATTCAAGCAAATTTTTCCTTCATTGATTTTTTTGGTTTTTTTTTTAAATGTATTCAAAGTAGAAATTCTAATTACTGACATATATGCAATGAATTAGTTAATTATCCTAATTAACTTGATTTTATATTCAACGCAGTTTTTGACGGCCATCGCTATACTGCTTTTAACTATTTTTTTTTCATGAAAATCTTAAAAGTATTGATTCAAGCAAAACAAAATTTTAACAGTTTTTAGGCGATGTGATACGTAGCGTATTTAACTGATCAAAGCAAAGGAATTCATTAACGTTAAATTTATAAATTAGATTTGTAAGATCCAAAACACGGAATTAATTTCTTCCTACTGTATCAATTTTCTGCTTAGGTCACCGCTTCTGATCGTTTATATTTTACAGCTCTACGAGCTTTACTGTCCATGGATTTTCAAAACTGATTTTATGTTTTAATTAAATGTCTTTTTAGAATTATCCACGTTATACTAAAAAAAATTAGAACTATCGACGTTATGTTTAAGAATCTGAAAGGACATAAGGGAAAGGAAAAGAAGAATATTTAAGAACCTATTTTAAAAATGAGTTACCCTACATTATCATAAAACTTTTATTTTATGACACCGATACTAAAGTAACTAGCAATTTTTACATATTGCCATTAGGAATTAGAGTTTTAGCTTTTCATATTTGTGTCTGTAAAATGACCCCCTTAACTGCTGCGATAAAACGGCATATTAAAATAAAGAACACATAAATATAAAGATACAACCCTTGCTCAAGGTAGCAATAAAACACAATATAATGCGGAAGTAAATTTCAGGGAAACAATAAATGTATTTTTCAGGAGATATACTGAAAAACCATATTCGCGTTGTCTCCTGGTTTAATTGCTCAGGTTGGCAATTCTAAAAATTTATCTTACACACTAAACGTGTGTTTCTTAATTATTTTAGGATTAGGATTTGGATTGTTCGCAGTCCCAAATTCATCAGCGAATCTTTCTTGGAATGTCTGCCTTCTCCCTTTTAATAAGAGAAATTAATTTTGTGGAAAGCTATTTTTCTTGCACTGTCGCTTTTATTCCGCTTGTTTTTGGTTTAGATGTTTGTGTTGTGTAAGTGTTCTATAAATCTGTGGGGAGCTACAATTAATACCATTTTATTGTGAATTTGTGAAAGAGAAAAATACAAATGTCTTAATATAATGCTCATATACGCCAGGGTGTAAATCGGCAATAAATACCCTAATTATAGCTTTTTGTTTACTACAAAGCACTGCCGTCAATAAAACACTCAATGTAATTAATGATGATTACAGATTACCCTGTAAATATTCTCCAATTTCCTTTCCCATATGGGAAATGATATACATCAAGGTATTTTGCATTGAACAATAAAGCTTTGTTATAATTACTACACTGTTGTTATTCGTGCTTTAATGAATGGTTTTTGCCTGCAGTTGCTCACTTTGATTCAACGAATACCCTCGCAGTTATACAGGGTGTCCCAACGATACGAAATTCTTTGATAACTCCTTGTTAATTAAGTTATCAAAAATATATTGTACAAGTGGGCTACTTGACAATTTGTACAAATTTTTAAATTATTTTTGTTTATACCGGGTGTTCCACATTAAAGGGACATACTAAACTTGTGTTTTTTTAACATGAACATTAAATATTTTTTTGCATATTCTTATTGGATGTTTAATTGCATCTATGAATGTTTTTTGTTTATGAAATTCCGTCGCGGCGTTGCTAAGCCGTTCTACTTTGTTAAAAAAATTGACATTGAAATTTAGATTTAGCATGAAAAGGTGTCCTAATAATGCGTTAACTAGAAATATGTAACATAAATGAGCAATGAGTTATAGCCGAAAACAAAAAATCTGAAATTTCAGTTTTTTTCCAGTTCTTTCAAAAAATAAGCAAGATAGGTCTTATTTCTTTTTAGATTATTAGTGGGCATAAAATTAAGCGAGAACCTCATAGTTAACACGCAATTTGATACATCCTGTATATAGTAATGGGAGTTATCGGTTTTTAAATTCAGAACGGCGGAAAATTAACTTCTGAAACAAGCGTTTATACCCTTTCTGCATTAAGTCACATATTTTTGCACAACGAAGGTAGGCTTTAACGTATGAACAAGAAAGACATATTTCTAGGGCATGGTAATAATTACTTGAAGTGCACCTTATTATGTTGATCTAGTAAGGCGTGTGTTCCTACCTTTATAGTTAACTAGAGGCACCCGTGGGCTATGGCGCACAATGTTTTTGTTTCTGTTTGTTTTTTAAAAAGTAAGTTAATTAAGTAGGTAGTGTAGGCGACCGCGGTATGAAGTCCTAATTTTATGAAATACATAGCGATTACTGTAATTGTTTTTATATATTAAATCCGGATCCTTTCGACCTGCCTCACCTCGAGAGGTATACGGCTGCAGTAACCCAAGCAGCGCACGGTGTGTATTATTTTTTTAATTTATCAAAAACTGGGTGAAGTACTTCTTCTGGACTTTCTAATACTTAAGGTATTGATACCTATCAGCTTTCATATATTAAAAAATGTATTAATATTAACGTTTCACTGAAGCTTCCACATAAAAATAATAATATAAACTTTTTCAAATTCCTTTGAAGATTTTTTCGTTGAAATTAAAGAAAACTAATGAGAGGACAAATTCGCTTGCTAAAAATTGCATGGGGGAGACAATTAACCCCCTTATTTTTGCGACACCTAACAATTTACTTGTGAATCTTATGCTACTATTACTCATGAGCAATTTAACTTAAACAAAATGTTTACATCGTCCTCCGTTTATTAAATAAAAGGACATACATTTTTAATTTTAATCAATTCATAGAAGGCAATATTTGTTTGAACTTTTTCACGCTACAATTTTTTATTGATAAAATAATTTTTTACATAGTAGCATTGTGCTTCCCTAACGTTATAATAGTACCAAATTGCATCTCTATTTGTCAATTGGTTTTAAAGCTAGTATTCAAAAAAGCATTCACTTTGCCCAAAGGTTTAATCAGATTTCAATTTTAAATAATTCACACACACATACCCACCTACAAACAGACATTTTTAAAAACAACTTCTTTGACGTCCTGGCAGTCCGAAACATCCGTCATGATGTGATTATATATTAGATTTAAACTAACAGAGCGTGCTTACTGAAAAAGGGATCTCTGCTTCTTATTTGCATGTAAAAATTAACTGGTGGAATGTATTATACGATTATATCGTTTACATACAGCGTATAAAGATCCGTTTTTATAGTCCAAAGTTTAACACTAACTTGTCTTTATATATTAGAGAGATAGATACTGGCAATAGTGAGAGATCTTTCTGAAATGGCAAGTTTAGAATTTTTGGGGCTCAGGAAATAAATTGCTCGGGTTAATGTACAAATCCGGTTAGATGTTTAGTTGCCTATGAACCTTCAAAAATTTTTAAATTTTTAACTGTGAAGTCTTCGTCTAAATTCACATATTGGGAACATGCAACTACTTGCGAATAATGTTTATTGAATCTGAAACATCACTTTTGAGTTTTATCTTTAGATGTGAGCTTCATTTAACGTGTAGAATGCGATAATAAAAACGGTTGCAGGTTATTGAATCGTTTTCGGTTTTATCCATTTCTTAAGAGAACATTAGTTAAAATAGTTGATTTAATTTGCAAATAGTAATTTATATCAATTAAAATATGCTACAGATATAGTCAATTGACAATTTTAAGTCAACTAAACGCACCTACGTATTGGGAATATTTTCATTTAAATTAATACATGGATTATCAAACCCTGTAGAATTTACGGCCCGTTGAGCACATAAATCTTTTTCCTCGGTTATTAAGCTGTGCCCTGCCAATTTTTTATGATAAATGTTTCCATTTGAGAACATATTGTTAACTGTCCCTTGAGGTACCTAGTTTATTCCAGAAGCGCGCGAGAAATTTAACGATAAGCATTAAAGAATGGTTCTCAGTTTTATAGCGACTTTATTTTTCTGAACCTTAGATGAAAAACGAACAAAGCGATTTGACGAAAATTGTTAATTTCAGGAGATGGCACAGACGAGCAGCCATTTGTACCCGAAAAGATGTCGGGCTACGAAACCAACCTCTACCTGTATTCGGTAAGATAACTTTAGTTGCGTTGTTCTCGGAAGTAATGCGTTTCTGTGTGAAAACAGGAGGAAATGGAGGATCGTCCCCGAATTTCAACGTTCATCAGCTCCCTGGCCAATTATTCCAATACCATCCCTCCGGCATCGACAGACCCGGATGCGCGTCCTTCAGGAGGAGGTGCTCGCATGGGTACCCTCATTGGTGTTTACCTACCTTGCATTCAAAACATTTTTGGTGTAATCCTTTTTATTCGACTCACGTGGGTGGTGGGCACGGCCGGTGCGATTCAAGGATTTCTTATCGTGTTCACCTGCTGTTGTGTTACTATGTTAACCGCAATCTCTATGTCGGCTATCGCTACCAACGGAGTTGTTCCAGGAGGAGGAAGTTATTTTATGATATCCCGTTCCTTAGGTCCAGAATTTGGTGGTGCTGTGGGTATGCTTTTTTATACAGGAACCACGTTAGCTGCAGCTATGTACATTGTTGGAGCAGTGGAGATTGTATTGGTAAGTGTAACCTGCAATGAATAAAAGAGCAAAATTAACCCATCAACCTCTTCCAGACCTATATGGCTCCAAGTATGTCGATTTTCGGTGACTTCACTAAAGATGTGAATGCGATGTACAATAATTTTCGGGTATATGGAACTGGTCTTCTGATGGTGATGGGAACTATTGTATTCATCGGTGTCAAGTTTGTCAACAAATTTGCTACGGTGGCTCTTGCATGCGTGCTCTTCTCCATTTTGGCTGTGTACGTTGGCATCTTTGTCAACTTCAACGGCAATGATAACCTTTTGTTAGTATCTCACTTAAATCTATATGTATATATAATGTTTTCCACTTATGTGGGGCATGTGGCACACTTGTGCTACTTGAATATTTTAATAATAGTACCATTGATATGCTGTGTTAAATGATTATATTTTATAGCATGTGCGTCCTGGGCAATCGTTTACTTAAAGACATTAAAATAGAGGACTGTAATAAGTTAGTGGGTGGCGCACTGTTTAATGAATTTTGCAATAAGTCTAAGAATTTGGACGATTGTAATGATTACTTCAGACATAACAACGTATCTATTGTACGTGGCATCAAAGGATTATCATCAGGCGTATTTTTAGGTATAAGCCTACTTTACCTGAAACGTAGTTACTATTTTTAGTTCTTATGTACTTTACCACAGATAACATCTACGGCAGCTTTCTCCAAGATGGCCAATACATTTCTCGTGGTAACATACGTGAAGATATAGAACGTATTGATCCAGATACTTACAACCAAGTGTTAGCCGATATAACCACGACTTTTACCATTCTTATTGGTATCTTCTTTCCATCTGTTACTGGTATTATGGCTGGATCCAATCGGTCAGGAGATCTAGCTGATGCTCAAAAATCTATACCTATTGGCACCATATGTGCTATCATTACTACGTCAACGGTATATTTATCATCCGTATTACTTTTTGCTGGCACTGTAGACAATCTGCTGTTACGTGATAAGTTGAGTTATCAAAATTCCAATTTAGCAGCTATGTATAAAACTAAATATATTTTTAGGTTTGGTGTATCGATAGGAGGAAGACTCGTGGTAGCCAATATAGCATGGCCGAACCAGTGGGTCATTCTTATAGGATCATTCCTTTCTACATTAGGAGCGGGGTTGCAATCTCTCACAGGTGCCCCGCGGTTGTTGCAAGCCATTGCTAAAGATGGCATTATACCCTTTTTGAGCCCTTTTGCGACATCTTCTAGTCGAGGAGAACCTACCAGGGCCCTAGTTCTGACGCTTTTAATTTGTCAGTGCGGAATTTTATTAGGAAATGTAGATTACTTAGCTCCTCTACTGTCAATGTTCTTTTTAATGTGTTACGGATTTGTGAATTTAGCGTGTGCCCTTCAAACTCTTTTACATACTCCAAATTGGAGACCACGATTTAAATATTACCACTGGTCGCTGTCAGTTATTGGTTTAGCTCTTTGCATCGCTGTTATGTTTATGACTTCTTGGTATTATGCTCTGGTTGCTATGGGCATGGCAGGATTGATCTACAAATACATCGAATACAGAGGGTAAATTTTTGAGTTATTCAAAATTGTGTATAATATATAGTACGGAACTTATAGTGCTGAGAAGGAATGGGGTGACGGTATCCGTGGTCTTGCATTGTCTGCTGCACGTTACTCGTTACTACGTTTGGAAGAAGGTCCACCACACACCAAAAACTGGCGACCGCAAATTTTAATATTGGCAAAGTTGACCGACGATCTGGTTCCTAAATATAGAAAATTATTTGCATTTGCTGCTCAACTTAAAGCTGGTATGAAATTAGTTTTGTTGAATTTAAATAAAATAGTGTACACATAGCTGTTCTGTAATTTTAGGTAAGGGTTTAACAGTTTGCGTCTCCGTTATCAGTGGAGATTTTACTCGATCCTATGGTGAAGCAATGGCAGCAAAACAAAACTTAGGAAAAATTATGGATGAAGAACGAGTTAAAGGTTTTGTTGATATACTTGTTGCTAGAAATATTACCGAAGGAATATCCCATTTGTACGTTTCCTGTATATTATATGCATAAATACCGAAAATAATTTATTCTTTGTTAGGGTACAAACCACAGGATTGGGTGGACTAAAACCCAACACAGTGATATTAGGTTGGCCTTACGGATGGCGTCAGTCCGAAGATGACCGAACTTGGCAAGTATTTTTGCAAACCGTCCGAAATGTTGCGGCAGCACGAATGGCACTCCTTGTTCCCAAAGGCATTAACTTCTTTCCCGATTCATCGGAGAAAGTGGTTGGCAACATTGATATTTGGTGGATTGTGCACGATGGCGGATTGTTAATGTTGTTGCCTTTCTTGTTAAAACAGCATCGTACTTGGAAGAATTGTAAAATGCGTATATTTACTGTAGCCCAAATGGAAGACAATTCTATTCAAATGAAAAAAGATTTAAAAACATTTTTGTATCACCTGCGAATTGAAGGGGAAGTGGAAGTTGTTGAAATGGTAAATTTTAACAAATAAATGTAGTATAAATAAAACAAGTGCTAAATTTTCTAGATGGATAGTGATATTTCAGCATATACCTATGAACGTACCCTAATGATGGAGCAACGCAATCAGATGTTGCGAGAATTACGTCTTAATAAAAAAGAGAGTTTAGGAGTGGTAAGTTTTATTACATTGCATAATTTTTATTACAAACTATATTTTTGATGTCTAACAAAATTTTTGTACTTAACATGCAAGGTAGAGACTTTGGTGGATTTCCATCAAGTAACAACCGAAGACAAAGAACCTCTGGTAACGCATAAAATTGTGTTGCGCTAGTTCCAACTCATGGTTTATTCTTTTTATGCATGGTTTTAATACTTTACTCATTGTCTGAATTATTCTTCGCCTTATGGATTAATTAAACATTTTTTTTTAATATAACATGTTTTTGGTTTACATACCTTTATCATGTGTGTGTTTGATTAAGTATAGTAATTACCAAACATTGCTAACATATTACCAATTTAGGTTCAGTCAATAGTAGATCATCATCATCAGAATATGGACCCAAGAACTACTAAAGTTCGATTTCAAGAACCAGGAACTGACGGAGACGTGGCTAATAATAAAGCTGAAAATAAAACAGACGCAGAGCCTTCAAATGAGGTAATGCTTTACACGTTTTAGTTTTCAATACTCTATATTGTTAATAAACATATTTTACTTGAATGTATTGTTTTATAGCCTAGCGCACCTGAGAAAAATGAAGATTACGATAGTACAGGCAAAGAAAAGGAGGATTTTTCCGAAAAGGAAGCAATGGACGACACCAAAGAACGAAGTGTTGCTGAAGAAACTAAAAAGACGAGAATGCCGTAAGTCATATATTTTTTTTGTGGATAAGTTTTGTTATTTATACTGGTTCTCAAATTTTTAGAGATGAAGCAAATGTCCGTCGCATGCATACTGCTGTTAAACTTAACGAAGTTATAGTAAATCGCTCTCATGATGCTCAACTAGTCATTCTTAATCTTCCGGGGCCACCAAAAGACACCAAACTTGAACGGGAATCTAACTGTAAGTACAAGATTTACAATATTGGCAGTTGATCTCAATTAATTATGTTTTACTTGTTCCGTTTCGTTTAATTAAAATTTTAGATCATAAACAACATTAAAGAACAAATATTATGCTTTCAAGGGACTCTTCAACTACATCGCTAATTCGTTTGCTAAAAGAAATTAATGCCTAACTGCTTTCATTCGTCTTTCTTAGGTTTTCCAACTTTAAATGCGCTTAACTAATGCAAAAAAAAACTTCTTTATAATACTACACTGGTTTAACATTTTAATGCTTTAGAACCTTTACATGAGAAGAGAAATATTCAAATTTTAAACTTCTGACTTTTTTTGTGAAGGAGATTATTTTTGATATCAAATCATTGGATTTCACTTTGGGATGTATAGCTTTTTACAATTTGAACTAGAACTTGATAACTTTTAGATTTCAAACTGCCATGTGAACTAAGTGTTTTCAAATCCTAACACAATTAACAATTGTGATTACTTAAGTCTGGAATTCAATTATTTGAAAAGGTGTTAAATAAGCAAACAAGAAATATTTAATTGTTTAATATAGTACTATATTCTTAATTTATACACCCTGTAATTTGTGAATTACTCATTAAAATAACAATTGGTATTCATATGAAATATGTAGCAAATATATCTGCAAAGTCACAAAACGCAGTATCAAAACCAAATAAAACTTACATATTTGAACATTTTAATAAACGAATTAGCTAGCGAGATAGTTTTAAGAGCCTATAATTTATTACTTCAAAAGTCGTTACTTTTCAATCAATTTGAAATACCAAAACGTCTATCTTATATCTTACTTTAGGGGCATTAGGGGATTCGTGCTACAAAATAATGATGATATTTATATTGTTTATTTTTTTAAGGAAATTGCTATTTGTTCTCTATCTTGGCTGCCTTTTATTCTTTGCAATATAAATAATATTTTCTGTTATCATTCAAACAATCGCACACGACGGTATCTGCAGAGGTCAAGTTTAAATCCACTATAATTCTTAAGTAAGTTTTATCAGTTTTTAAAATTTTACATAATGCAAGGGAACAGTGATGGTTATGCTGTAAATAATCGGAGTTCTTTCTACTACAATACTCCGCTTTTTGACCCTAACGTACAACCGCAACAATCACAATTTACGACCATACAACCTTCTTCGCAACAAAACTGTATATTTCCACAAGGCATCATAAATGAACAGCAACAAGTGTATCAAGCACAATACAATCCGCAAGATCCTATGTACACCCAGATGCAACCATGGCAGCTACAAGGTTATCAACAGCAAACAGTAAACTCGCAACAACATACCACACCACAGATGCCAATGTTTATGATGCCAGCAATAACAAATAGCAATATGCTGCATACTCAAGCGAAAATGCAAAACCAACCACATGCTAGCTACTATCAATCCAATTCAGATTTTCCTCCACTGCCGCCAACACAAATGCAAAAGTATAATTCGGTACCCACTCCTGGTTATTCGGATAGGCACCTTGAAATACCGATTGTACAAATGGACTATAGCCAATCATTAAAAAATCCTGATGAAAATATCTATAGTGATGACAATATGTCTGCAAGCGATGTCCAAGTAATAAAACTGAACGACTTCCAAGAAGTTAGGCATAGCAAGAAACGAAAAGCTGCAAATGCTAGCTTAACTACCGCACAAAAAATTAAACAGTCAAACCTAAGTATCCCAACGTCAAATAAATTTCAACCACTAGTAAACCTTACTGACACAAACAGTAAAAATCCTACCAACAGTAATAATCCTAACAACGAGAACAAAACACAAATTCCACCATTTATACTACATTACGTTCAAGCTATAAATCCACTCATCAAATTAGTAGAAGATAACATCCCCAAAGCCAACTACTGCTATCACTTCTACAGGGTAATAAGCTAAAGTTGCAATTAAATAATGTAGCAGATTATAAAAAGATCAGAGATGTTCTAGATACTAATAAAGTAGCTAGACACACATATAGCTTGGAAGAAGAAAAGAAATTCAGAGTTGTTTCAAAGAACTTACACCACTCGACAGAAGAAACTACTATAAAGGAAACCCTGGCTAATGAAGGCCATGAAGTACTACATGTTATGAACGTAATGAACAGGGAGACTAAACAAAGGAAGAACCTGTTCTTTATCGACATTAAACGTAAAACAAACAACAATGACATTTTTAAAATAAAAAGCATAAGAAATGCAATAGTAGTCTTTGAAGAACCAAGACAGAAAACTCACATACCGCAATGCAAAAACTGCCAATGTTATGGCCACACACGAAATAGATGCACCAGACCGCCGCGTTGTGTCAAGTGTGCTGAGCTACATGACTACCGCACATGCACAAAAAACCGCAGCGATGGCAAACCCCCTAAATGTGTGTTGTGCCAAGGTCAACATCCCGCGAATTATAAAGGATGTAAGGTGTACCTAGAGATTCTAAAAAGGAGATACCCAAATCAAGCTAATTCTAGCTAAGCTATTCTATACGTCTTCAAGCCCAGCAACAACAAAAGCTACAGATACAACAACAACAAAAACAGATACAGCTGCAGCAGCCAGCACTCCACCAACAACAACAAAACTTACCTCACTCCATGACTCAGGCAAAACCCCTGACAATCCCATTATATCCAGATCAAGCAAAAAAACAAAAGAATGAGTTACGCATTAACACTCCATTCAACAACATATATAACCAACAAGTAAGCGACCTAACACCAATAATAATCTCACTACAACAAACAATCCAGGCACAACAACAGACCATCAATGAACTAACTACACAAATCAGACTTCTCAGAGAAGAATTAAGCAATAAAAATGGCCCAAATCCTTAAAATAGCACAGTGGAATGTCAACGGCCTTCCAAACCATAAAAATGAAGTTGAAGCGTTTCTCACACATAATGAAATAGATATTCTGCTCGTTTCGGAAACTCACTTCTGCAGTAGTTCCTATTTCAAAATTTACAATTACCAGCTATACCTTACAAATCATCCGGATGCAGCAGATAGAAGAGCGAGAGGAAGTACTGCCATATTAATAAAGCAACACATTAAACACCATGTTCTACCCGCATTCCAAGAGAATTTTCTACAGGCAACCAGTATTGAAATAGAAGACTGGCATGGACCACTCGTTATATCTGCAGTATACTGCCCCCTAAATTACGCTACAAATAAGCTAGGTTTCACGCAATACTTTAGATCCTTAGGAAATAGATTCTTAGCAGGGGAGATTATAATGCGCAGCACACATTATGGGGCTCCCGTATTTCGGCACCTGGCAGAGGTATTACGCTATACCAAGTAGCACAAGAGCTCAATCTAGGTCACCTATCAACCTATGAACCTACGTACTGGCCCTCTGACCCAACTAAATTACCAGACCTACTAGATTTCTTTCTAACCAAAGCTTTAGCTGCAGGATACCTTAAAATAGTGTCATGCCTGGACCTAACGTCAGATCACACCCCCATTATCGTAACGGTGAGCACCAGAATTATAGAACAGGAAAGAACACCAAAATTATTTAATAATGGGACTGATTGGAACTACTACAGAAATATTATCCACAACCAGCTAGACATGCAAATTCCTCTTCAATCTGATGAAGAACTAGAATCAGCAGTCTACAATTTCACCAGAATTATTCAAGAAGCAGCCCTGGAAGCAACTCCTGCAATCCCACTCCAACAACAACAAGCGCACTGTCCTATCGCAATTAAGAAGAAAATTGCAGAAAAAAGGAGACAGAAAAATCTGGCAAAACTCCAGGTATCCATCAGATAAAAGAAAATATAATCAAGCTTCATCAGAATTGAAAGCACTCATAAAAACTGCAAAAAACGATAGCTTCCAAGAATTCCTCACAAACCTAAACCCAACAGAAGACACCAATTATTCCCTCTGGAAGGCGACGAAAAGAATACAAAATCAAAATTAACCAATTCCACCCCTCAGGAAAACAAATGGTTTATGGGCGCGATCTAACCTAGAGAAAGCCGATCTGTTTGCTCAACATCTAGTAAATGTCTTCCAACCTTTACCATCCCAAATAAGCGTTGATGAGGAAATGGAAATACAGGATTTCCTGGATATTCCATACCAACTCGCTCTGCCCATGGAACTATTCACAGTTAGAGAAGTCAAGGGACTGATTAAATACCACCTAAACCCGAAGAAAGCCCCGGGATATGATTTAATAACAGGGAAATTAATCAAAGAATTACCGCGCAAGGGCATAGTAATGCTGACCATGTTGTATAATGCTGTCTTAAGGCTGTGTTACTTCCCAGAACAATGGAAGGTAGCGCAGGTATTATTAATTGCCAAACCCGGTAAGCCTCCTAACGAAGTTGGTTCCTATAGGACAATTAGTCTATTACCCGTATTAAGTAAACTAGGTACTGGAAAAATTATTGGCCAGAAGACTAACTCCGATCCTCGAAGAACACAACATCATCCCAGAACATCAGTTCGGCTTTCGTGCTAACCATTCTATCGTCCAGCAGGTCCATAGAATTGTAGACGCAATAAATCGGACCTTCGAAGAAAAACAATACTGCACAGCTGCCTTTCTTGATGACAGTCAGGCCTTCGACAAAGTTTGGCACACAGGCCTACTGTATAAACTCAAAGCATTCTTACCACACCCTTTATATATTATCCTCAAATCCTACCTAGAGGAACGATACTTCCAGGTAAAATTCAGACAAGACCAAACAGAGCTACACAAAATCAAATCAGGCGTGCCACAGGGCAGTGTACTTGGCCCCATCTTGTACCTCATTTTTACAGCAGACTTGCCAACAAATCCACACTCACTATATGCTACTTATGCTGATGACAAGGTAATCATGGTGAAACATAGTGATCCGGTTGTTGCCGTAAATCTCCTACAACAGAGCCTAGACGAAGTAATACAATGGACCAAAAAATGGCGAGGTAAATTAAATGAAGAAAAGTCCGTTCACATAACATTTACAAAATGCAAAGGTACATCTCCAGCAGTCCTTGTAAACAATATTCCACTAACTCAACTGACAGAGGTCAAATACCTAGGCCTGCACCTCGACAAGGGTTTAACCTGGAAGTCCCACATCTGGAAAAAGCGCAAGCAGCTTGGTATGAAATTTCGCCAACACTACTGGCTCCTTGGAAGAAAGTCAAAACTATCGCTAACCAACAAGCTCCTCGTATACAACACAGTCTTCAAAGCCATCTGGACCTATGGCATCCAGCTATGGGGTGCGGCAGCCAACTCCAACATCCAAATGTTAGAAAGATTTCAGTGTAAAGTGCTACGTGCTATGTCTGATGCGCCATACATTGTACGAAACGCAGACATCTTACGTGACTTAAAAGTTGACACAGTAAAAGACGCGATAAGGAAACACAGTGAAAAATACTTAAGCAACCTAGAACATCATTCTAACGGGTTGGTTCTGAACCTACTAGACAATAGTGCAAATATTCAAAGGTTACATAGATACAAACCGCTAGACCTACCACATAGATTTGACTAATTAAATTAAGTTATTAATTAAGTTATTTTTATACAAACCTTATTTTTAAGTAACTTATGTATTGTAACCGCAGGGTTACAATCTTCATGTCATTGTTTCATGTCATTCAAATTACTAACCTAAACTTTGCTTATTGTCGTATAACAGATTGCAAAAAGAAATATACTTTCTCAAAAAAAAAAAATATCCAATGTAATCGGTTAACCTCGTTTATAATTAACATACATATAACATGGTAATAGCTTAAAACCTGAACCCAACAAAAAAAACGCACATAATAAGCGAAAAGAGAAACAGATTTAAGTCAAAACGCATAATACCGAAATGAAGTTGAAACCACCAAGCAAGTTGGACATAACAGGCAACGTAAGTGAAAACTGTAAAAAAATGAAAATTGAGATTTCAAATCTACATAGTAGCCACGTAAAAATACCAAAATGATGATGATGACGTGAAAATTGCACTTCTTCTAAGCATCGTGGGAGAAGCAGGCCAAGACATATACCCCACATGAGGTATATTCAAAGCCGAATAACATATATTACAGTACTGTGTTGCAGAAATATGACGCATACTTCAAGCCCATGAAGAATGTAGTTCTTGAAATGTTCAAGTTCTTCACCCGTAGGCAAAATCCAGGTGAAAGCATTGACAATTATGTAACGAAACTAAAGAAACTAGCAAATTTCAAAATCACAAGACGGGCCTCATCTGAGAGTAGCTTTGGGTGTGAACGACAAGAAATTACAAGAAGCTCTGCTGAGAGAGACCAAACTGGATTTAAATAAAAACAATTGAGATTTGTTAAGCAAGAGAGGCGTGTGATCGACAAATTAAGATCATGGTAGAATGCCAAGCGCAGGAAGTTAGCGCAATTATAGAACACAAGCAAAAAAAGCAACCAAAAGAGACTGAGGCAAAATCCCAGAGGCAAAGTAAACAACAAATAACATGCAGTTGATGTGGCTAAGAGCATCAACCATGGAACTGTCGTGCTTGAGGAAGCACATGCAGGAGATGACGGTTCCCTAACCGCTATGCAAAAATGTGTCGAGCAAGCTTCGTACATCAGATGCAAAGCGAAGCAACTAGCAGCACTTCAGAAGAAAATCAAACTGAAGAACAAGAGCTTCAAGATGAAGATGGACCGCTTTATCTAAGTGCCTTATTTGAAATACCAGAACAAACTGTTGGAGCAATAATCAAATACAAAGTATCCTTTAAAGAGCAATTGTGGATAAATGGCAAGGGCATAGAATTTCAATTAGATTCGGAATCAGATATTGCCTGACACGGTCTATAAGAAACTAAAACCAAATCCACATTTGCATGAATCAGACTTAATAGTAACCTCATATACAGGTCACAAATTAAAACCTAAATCTGAGTAAAGCGAAATGCAGTTATGTGTGGAAAACGTAAAACTTTTGGGGCATACAATTTCTAACGAGTGTATAGAACTGGATGACAACAAGATTACAGCAATCCTAAGTATGGAATCGCCCAGTAACAAAACAGAGCTATACAGAGATTCTTAGGGCTGATAACATATGTTTCTAATTTTATCCCAAGAGCTTCTGAAAGAACCGCAACGTTAAGACAGTTGTTTAGCAAATTGAAAGACGTTGTAACAAAAGCATCTATATTAGGACACTTTAAACCTAAGGAAGAGATAATACTGTCAGTGGACGCAAGCGAGCAGGGACTGGAAGGAGCTGTAATACACAACAACCAGCCTGTAACATATGCTTCATGCAAATTAAGTGACACTTGACAACGTTACAGCCAGATAGAAAAAGAACTACTAGCGGTTCTATTTGATGTTGGAGATTTCACTTTTATCTTTATGGAACAAGATTCCAAGTGGAGACCTACCATAAGCTACTAATATCCTTAGTGAAAAAACCGCTAGACAGCTTATCACCGAAGCTGCAAAAATTGGTCCTAAAACTAATGAGGTATGATTTACATTTAACTCATGTGTCAGGGAAAAATGTACATTGCAAATACACTATCTCGAGTACCAAGCGATTTCACGATTAAAACAAAATGCATAAACGAAAATAATGTAAAACGAATCAACTGATAGTCATGACTGCAATAGGAAGAAATGATTATGCCAGAAGCACCAGAAAAGATCAAATTCTACAGCAAGTAGGGCAGTACATAAGTGAAGGTGGGCCAAAACATAGACAAGAGCCAATAACTGCCTAATTTGCGGCATTCGCACGTACACGACGTAGTGTGAAAACAGTTGTTGATTGTGTAATCATAATTTAGCGGTGTTGTACGATGTCCGTGCAAAATAATTTTGGATTGTGAATGCCATATAAGAAAATGCTTTCATTTGTTTCCACTGCCTGCTATTTTGTGATAATTCATTGACTGCAAACATTTAAAAACTAATATTCAAACACATTTTTTATCGGTAAACCACATGAAACATTTTGTGCATTTTGACACACTGGCAATGTGGGTATTAATTTACAATAATTTTATTGGAGAGTGCTTATCAAAAGTCTATTAAAGACTTCAATAAAAATGTTGGTAAAAATAGATCATTTTGCTAATGTAAAGGATAGGTTTGAAATATAAGGCCACCTAAAACTTGGGTAAGAACAAATTTTTTCCAAAAAATGCTTTAAAATGCCTCCCAGTACACCACACCACGAGCCGCCACTGATGGGTCGATAGTTAAGAACAACAACACTAACAGCCAGGCAAAATCTTAAACAAAAACCAAACACCTATAATAGAAAAATTAAACATAAGTCAAATAAAGGATAAGACCTCCTATGATAGAATCTCGAGAGGTGATGCTGTTGTCCATAAATTAACCTGTGTACCTACAAAAAGGACAAGAGGTTTGGACACCAGCAAAGGTTATCACCAAGCACAATGATTGATCCTATGTGGTTGAGACTGACAGAGGAGAATATAGGCAAGCCTACTTGAAACCAATCTATCAAAACGAAGAGAATTCACAGCCGGAAGAAATACAAGAAAACACTAGTAGGGCGGAAGAATTGGAAGAAGAAGCATAAGAACAAGGTAATCCAGCAGAACCGAGGCAAGTCGGCCAAGGGCAGTCAATAAGCTTCGAGACACCAAGGACCAGGACTGGGAGAGGTATAAAGAGACCAATCAGATATCTCGAATAAGAAGTAATCTCAAGAGGGGACATGTTATATATATAGTAAATATTATATGTAGTAATCAACATTATTAGATGTAAACTACTCTTATAGGTACTCAATGTAATCGGTTACCCACGTTTATAATAAATATCTAACATAAATGGCAAAAATTTTGTATATCTCTTATTCGATTTTTTAAACAATTTAAAACTTTTTAAAGGTTCATCTGACAATTTCTAAATTTAAAACATTCTAACAGTAAACTTCATAATCTTGGATGTGTCAATGTAATATAATAAACTGCATTTTTAAATTCTGTGGCACATATTCTTTTGAGAAAGAATAGGACAGTTTCCAGTCTTTATTTGAAATTTAGAAACTTATTTTTATTTATTTCCCACAGTTCTTGCTAGAGGTTGTAGGAATAGTTACTGACCGCAACTAACAAAGCTCGATCTCGTAATAGTGCAACTTATGCTCTACACATGTGCGCCGAGAGACGATCTGACGATAGATACTTCCACGGTGATTTACTAAAAGTTTTTAAAAATACTAGAATAGATTTAGAGGAATTTAATAAAGGTAATTTTAAACAGTCCCAATTTGTGACAGACCAATTTGTTATTAAAATTAAAGTGCATCGTCAAGCAGCCAGACAAACCTTAGGGCAAACTATGACACAAATTCGCCGAGTTTTAGAATTTCTCTCTTTACTCCTCATTTAGATTTGCAAATATCATCCTTAAAAATAATGTTTTCACACTACACAAGCAACGAAGGTCAGTTGTCATGTTTTATGGCTCACTTTATATTAAAAAAAAGTTATTTTAATTCAGAGAAAAGTAAGTGAACAAATGATACAGCATTTTAAACGTCATGTTTTGCGTTATCATATCATATGAAAGTTCAGTATGGCACTTATGATTTACTTAATTCTTCCGCTTTTACCGTTATGATGTCGCGGTTTGTTTTCTTAGGGACTGTTATACCAGGTCCTCCAAACCTTTATATTTTGTCAGTTCCACAGCCTGTTGTGACTGTAGTCCTCTCTTCAATACCACCTTCCCAACCGATTCGTTCCAAGTCGCGCGCGATCTTTATCTTCCCAGTTTTTCTCTTACTTTTATCTGCCACACTCTCTAGTCTGGTAGTCCTCTATCATTCATTTTTTTGAAGTGTCCAAACCACCTTAGTTGATTTTTTTTTCTATTTCTTTTTGTACTGGGTCGACTTTTTATCTTCTAATCTTTTCGTTGGGACTTCTGTCTGTAAACTTCTCAATATTTTTATTTCGGTCGCCTGAAGTCTGAATATTTTCTTTTTATTCAGCACCCACGATTCGCTGTTATAAGTTGGTGTAGGAACCTATATATATATATATATATATATATATATATATATATATATATATATATATATATATATATATATATATATATATATATAGCCTTATACACCCTTGTTTTCATGCGCCTTTTGATATTTCCCCGTTTTTGACTATAGTCTTTTGCTTAGTACATGAACCATCCTGTCTGTGGTTTCTATTCTGCTGTTTATTTCAGTATCAATCTTGTTAGTATTTTTTCGGATGCTCTCCAAATACTTGAAAGAAACAACTTGTTCTACTGCTACTTAACCGATTTTTACCTTAACGCTTTCGTTTTGTCTCGCCGTCATGTCACTACCAGTATTTTGGTTTTGTCCACCTTTATCTACTTTCCGCTTATTTTTAGGAATTTCTTGCAGATATTAATGTACTGCTGCTTACTTTCTACCAAATACTGTTAGATCGTGTGCTAAGGAAAGCCTTCCCATAAATACTAATTGTAAATTCTTGTATCCTATGCGGTATTTCTTCGTTTTTTGTTTGCTTTCCTTCATCGCGTCATCCATAACTACCAGGAACAACAGCGGGCTCAATATTCCCCGGTGTCACATCCCTATTCTAGCGACAATTTCACTCAACTATACATTTGCTGGTCTCATACAATTACTCGCTTTGTAGAAAAAGAACTCCTTAGGGCATTTATGGTATCTCTTATCTGATATTCTTAATTTCCTTAAAACTTTCCACGTTTTCGTTCTAAGGATTCGATCAAATGCCTTCCTTAGATCTAGAAACACTATATACAGTGTTTTATCTATCTCAAGATGAAGATTAGGTGCTGCGTTTTCTATCCAGACGAAATGCACATTGGTTCTCCTCCAAACATGCCTCCAATTCCGCTCTTAACCTTCGTTCCAGTATCTCTTGGTATATTTTTTTAAGAAATACCCCGATAATTTTCGCACTCTCTACAGCCTCTCTTTGAAAATTGTCACCACTGTTATCATTTGTCGGTCTTTGGGAATTTTCCTTTGTTTCCACGCTATGCTAAAAACCTGCAATAGCAGCTCTACACCTTTTTTACTGAGATATTTCATCATTTCAGGGATAATTCCGTCAAATAAAGCGGACTTCCTAATAAAGTTGACTACTCCATCTCAGATACAAATGAAAAATTAGCAATTCTACTTATTAATAAGTTCTAGCTTTACTTCGTTAAAGTTCATGTTAAGTTAATAATTTTTTTGTTTACAATAAATAAATTCTAGTTATGTTGTTGCATTCTGTTGAAGGTTTTCGTATATCTACATTCATAAAAAAATGAGCGAAACAGCTCGCTGGTACTTTCCTTTACTTTTTACGTTTTTAATATTCTCCCGCCAATAAGTGATTGAAATTTACATCTAGTCATCTACACCTTACATCTATAGTTGAAAATTCTTGTTAATCCTAATAAACTACTTCAAATAGTCTATTGAACTGCTTAAAGTTTATGACGATTGGCGTTCGCGTTTTTGAATGAATAATAAGTAATCAAACTCAAATTTTTCAAAATTTTTTGGATGGCGTCACAGTAAAATGTGGGAGGTTAGCAAAAAATATATTTGTAGTTCACTGTAAGCTCTATCATGTGCAGTTTTTGAGGAATAGTTGAAAATGTCAAAAACTTGGAGCAGCTAGAAATTTTACAGTTTTTATATAGCGAAAAACATTTTTGCATGACTTGATTATACTTATTAAGGGCTATTAAATAATATGACAATTTGTATTGATTGGATATTTTGTTTGAGAGTAATCGGGGATTAAAGCCAAAATTTTCAAAAATTTGTAACGGCCTTGTTTTGAAGATACAGCATTCAGAAAAAAAACATTTAATTTGCTTTTAGATTTAGAATAGATGGTGTATAGCTGTTTAGACATCTACAAGTGGTTAGTTTATTCGTTTCTTTACTTCTATCTCCTAAACGAATAGTCCGATTTTGAGAAATCTTAAAATAAAATAAATAAAAATTCATCTACAAAATCAATTTAAAAAATCCGAAACCGAAAGTGGACGTCAGAAAAAAAATTTTCAAAGAATCGAGTATTTCAAACCTGATGACCGGTTCTCATAATAGCCACTAAAGTAAAACTAACGTTGTTTTTTTTTCGAAAATATTAGCCTCAAAATGGCGATCGCCACAATTTTTTGGAAATTTGAAAACTGTAATGAGTAAAAATGTTGAAGATTTTGTAAGTTTAAAAAAATTGTGGTTTTTTAAGCTTCACATGCTCATGAGCTAGCTCTACACTTTGGGTTTTGTCTCAATTTCGCTACAGCGTATTCTATAAATTTTTAAAGTGTGGAAGTTGATGTTCTTTATTTAATAAATGGGGCTTGATAAAAAATTCTTTTGTTACATCAATGATAATAGAATAAGATTCTAAACTTAATTTTTAGATGCATTCATATGCAGAGGGTTAATATTCTCCTTCGGCTCCAGTGATTTTCAGCTAACCAGAGTTTTGGTGTTTCTCAATGCAATTTATGCGATAATACTCACGGTTGAAGCGACGCATTTTTGTTCTAGTTTTTAGCGTTCTTTAATCCTAGCAGTTTTGTATCCGCATGAAGATGTTTTTAATATTTGTCCAAAGTTAGTTCATGTAATATAAATGTTTTTTTTTTGTTTCAGATATGGAATTTTTAGAAGTACTTACAGAAGGTTTAGAACGTGTTTTAATGGTTCGTGGAGGCGGACAAGAAGTCATCACTATTTATTCATAATGTGTGTGTACTAGACAGAAAAGTAGCTGTCCAAGAACTGTAGTCTTCAAGCGGCTGATCAGTATTTTTTTTATAGTAGATAATCACTTGTGCAGAGTGATTATACCAAAGAGTTACTTATTTATTCTTCTTAATGTTATAGTTTATATAAATAGGCCATAAGCGATTGCAGGGGTTGGCTGTGTGCGAGCAAGACATGAACAGCCTGTGCGATCGTCAATGCCTGTGTGATTCTATCCTATATATACTGTGTCAAATCAAAATAATAACTCTGCAAGTGCTCATTTTTTCTACATATGTGCGTGCACCGACCCTGCTGGCTGGGTGGTGCCGTTCTCATAATGCATGCAGTGTTATGGTAGGACGTAGCATAAGATATGTTGTAGATTAGATGTTACATCAAAAGAATGTATTCATGTAGTTCTGTTATCAGATCATATTTATATTAAATGTTCTATATCTCGTTATTTTACATATGACTTGATATTCGAATGTGTCATTTTTTATGAAATAAACATCAAACAAATTATTGTGTACAATCCGATCGGAATTATATAGCTAATATAATATGTAATACTTTTAACGTAAGTACATAAATGAGCAATATTAATTACAAGTACTATATTAAATGTCAAATTATAAAAAGTGATAGGAATATTCTGATGTACAATCTAATAGGAATTCCGCTGGCTAGCGGGCTCTCCGTGCTGTGACAGTGCTTACTTGCATTCAGTTCTGTTGCATGCCAGATGAATCGACTGACTCACTGTCCATTGTACGGCCTGCGTATAGCGATAGTGCACTAGTGATCTCATCTAGCCTTAAAGGTACCTTGAAATATTAAATCCTATTTATTTATATCCGTGTATCTATAATATTAGCAATCATCAGGTTACGCCATTGTACATCAACTACTTATGACTGTTGGTGCCTGTTATTCTGATGGCGGTCTGTTGTATAAGCGAGCGTGCCTCCTATAATTACGAGTAGTATTATCCACTTATTCATATACTGGAGGTGCCTCTATGCTGCTCTCAATACTGTTATTACTCATTTGTCTTCGCGATCACTAGTATTGTAAATGGCGCAATCTGTTTTTATCTTATTATGACAATGTGTTCATTGGTTAAAAACAAAATAAAATTATGTTTAGCTGATTTGTACAGCATTTTAATCACTAATCGTTTGTTTGTCTTTATTGCAATCCCATCATCTACTTTCGTTTAAGTAACCTGTATATCCCAACATTTTACCAAACATACTTACGCAAAAGGTCCTAATTACAGCAATCATTTTTAAGTTAAACTAAAACCATTACCACATTACCTTGCAAAGCTTTTTTTGCATGCTTGGAATGTTGCCTCATTATCTACTTCCAAGTGTTTCTCATTCTACACTCGCTTATTTCTACGTTTTCTTGTTATTTCATTTAGAAAAAAATCATAATAAATATAGGTCGATGAAAATGTACGAACAGCGGTAATTAAACAGTACTACTGCAGCATGATTATGGATGTCTTTATAAATTTTGTAATATTGGCAATATAGTAATTTTTGTTTTATGAATCTTTGAAATATGTTTAATAAAGGAAACTATAGAAGAAATGCTATTTTCTATAATACACAGTACAAAGCTAGTTATATTTTTATTTTCCACAAAAGTGGTTTCGTATTTTAGAAAAACAAAGTAAAAATAGAAAATAATTTTTCTAACATCCAATACAATAATGCAACTACCTGTTACTTACTACAGAGACACACAAATTTTCCCTTACCACTTACTTATTCAAGCTGTTACATTGCCCCATAAAATATAATCCTTAACACATTTACATGAGATATTATACACGTGTTATTCAGTAAACATTAAGGAAAATTTACTTACAATAATGTATATACAAAAAAAACTGTAGTCAATGGTAGATTCTACAATGTTGAACTTAGAGATATACCTCTCTATTACAATTTTACTTAAATCACTGTTAATATACATTGTTTACCTTGTGCTTCTTTAAATGAAGTTTCAAGCAACACTTTACGTTGTTGCTACTGACATAAAAAGAATTTTTACTTTTCATGAAAACATCGATGAGAAGGTCATTAGAATAATTCATAAACCTATAGCATTTTCTCTGTAAAACGTGAGAAGTAAAAAATAGCTTATAAAGCTAGGTGAATAGAACTATTTTTTTTGCAACTTCCAAATGAAGGTACAAAATAAAGAACAAAAATGAGTGAAGCATTCCATCTGGACTTTTGTATACTTATAAAAAATAATTACTTTTATATATCTAATCACAACAATCGCAGCACATCTAACTCAGAACTCTTTCGAGTTGCAGGGTATTTAAATATAAACCCCTTTTAATCCGTTATTGCAAGAAGGATAAGTAACAATAGTGATAACTCATAAACTATGTGAGTAGCAATTCCAGGGTGGTGCCGTACGCAGCGGTCAGCTTCTGCTTATTATGATGTGATTCTACTATGTTGATTCTTACGCACTACGTGTTTGGCTATCTACCTTGTGCACTGTTAAGTTTCATCGATGTTCCTATGGTGATTAAGTTGCGACAGGGGCATCAATTTTCGAATCAAAAATTTATAGAATAAGCTTTACAGAGAAATTAGCGGGCTTAGACACGAAGCAAATTGTAGTTCATCTCAAGCTCTATCAGGTTACAAAATAAAAAAAAATCCTGTGGCCAGTTTTTGTGCAAAATTTTTTTGAAAATTACCAAAATTTTGAAAATATTTTCTACTTTAAAGCTCTAAACTTTTCAAAAAGTTTTGTGCACAGTAATCTTGTGTCTCTGTAGAGCTATTACAACCAAAAATTTGAACCCCATCTGTTAACCCGTTTTTGAGTAATAACGGAATAAGGCGGTAAAGCCAAAATTTTCAAAACATCCTAGTGGCCAACATTTTGAAGTTAGAAAGTTAGGAAAAACGGCGTTAGATTTGCCGTGAAGTCTTCTATAAGATTCCAGTTTCATATTTAGAAAATTCATTTTACTAAAAAATGCTGCCAAAAAAACATGTCTAACTTCTGCTTCCGGTTTTGAATTTTTTTTAAAGTTTATTTTTCTGATGATTTTTTGATATACTTTTACATTTCGAAGCTCATCAAAATCGAACCATCAGTTTGGAAGTTATAGAGCGCAAATATCCACCTACCCGCCACCCAGAGACAGACATTTTTTTAAATCCAGTTTTTGGGGTTCTTTGAGCTTCAAAACGTGTATTTCCGTCAATAGCTGACGTTCAAAATTTGCATGAAATCAATACTTCACTATGAAAGTATAGGAAAGTAAAAACACATCTTCAAGATGGGGGTAAATGATTGACGAACTCTACATCCTTTAGGAAGGCGATATTCAACTCAATCGAAGAAATTTCGGAAATTTTCAAAAGAAAGATATTGATCAAAAACTAAAGACACGATCTTTTTATAGGCTTTTAGAGCTGAAGATGAGCTACAATTTCATTTGTGTCCCAGCTTGTAAATTCCCCTCTGACGCCTTCTATGAATTTTGGAAAATTTGAGTTTTAACGTCTATGTACTCAAAAACGAGTAATCAGATCGGGATGAAATTTAGTATTGGAAATGCTTTAAGGGTACACAATGTTACAAGTCACTAGAATTTTCGAAACTACCAAAACTGTAAAGTTCCACAAAATCAAAAATCGATTTTCTTCACAAAAAATTCCGCGTACTATTAGTTTACTTTACAATATCACTCGCTCTCTCTCTCAATCTGACACTCATTCGTTGATCGAAGTCTTTCGGCGCGTGACTTAAGTACACACACAGCTACCCGTCGACCTTTGCTTCACTATTCTCTCTTTGTAGTCAATGTTTAGGCGTAACACATATAATAAGATACATTTAAACATACGATAAGCAACAATATCTAAAGTATAGGAAAGTTCAGGTAAAGTGCTTCGCTCATTTTTACTTTCCTATACTTTCAGTATAGGGAAGTATTGTTTTCATGCAAAATTTCAAAATCGAGATTTTGACGGAAATACATGTTTTGGGCTTCCAGGATCCTAAAAAAGTGGTTTTTAAAAAATGTCTGTCTGTGGGTGGGTGGGTGTGTGGGTGTGTGGGTAACGCTCATATCTCCGGAACGGCTGGACCGATTTCGATGTGCTTTGGAATGAGGAGGTATATCAAAAATTCATCGACAAAATAAGCTTTTAAAAAGAATCCGAAACCGGAAGCGGAAGTTAGACATGTTTTTTTGGTAGCATTTTTTTCAGAAACGGAATTTTGGAAATTGGAATAGTGGAAATTATAGAAAGCCTTAGAACAAATCAAACGATTTTTTACCGAACTCTCTAGCTTCAACATTGCGGCCGCTACGAATTTTTGAAAATTTCGACTTTAACGCCCATTTACTCAAAAACCAGTTATCTGATTGGAATCAACTACATCTTGTTTGGTAGCCCTTCAAGGGTACTATACCATGAAATATAATTAATTTTGAAAATCGAAAAACGATCTCAATGGCACCACTCCAAAATTTTTGAAATTTTCAAAAAAAAATTTCTCAAAAACTGCCCACACGTTTTTGTTTAAACTTTTTAAGCTGATAGAGATAGGCATCTGCTACAATTTTATTTTTTGATCATTTCTATAATTTCACTGTGACGCCCTCTATGAATTTTTGAAAATTGAAAATTGGTACCCTTTTATTTATTTAACGGGGGGCAATAAAATATTTCTGTTAAAGCAATATAGCTCATCATTGACAGCAAAATCCGAATATCATAATATTTTTGCGATAATTTCATATTTAGGGGGGCTACTGTTCCCCCTCCCCCCAAATTTTTTCGATAAAAAATTAAAAATTTGGTTTTTTGTTTTGTTTTCTCTAGGAGAATCTTTTTACAAAAAATCAAAAAATTAAATTTTTTGCCCCTTAATAATCTTTTTGTCCTTAGAAGAATTTCACATACTTTCTAGAGTTCTGAACGTTTATGCATTTCTATTGCGCACGCATTCAATAGCCACTTATTTAACAATAACGGGTAGCTCCGGAATAGCATGGTTGGATATGCGGGTGTGTTCGAGTGTACTGCCGTTTTACTGCATAAGTAGTTGTGGGGTCGCGCCTCGGTTGGGGCCAAAAATTTTTTTTTATTTTATAGTTTTTTTAAAACACTGCTTTTGCGTTTCTAGACAGGTGTATATCAAAAGTGTTGGAAAATATTAAACAATGTTAATTTATAAGTATAGGAAAGTCCAGGCGAAGTGTTTCGCTCATTTTTAACAATGTAACTATACCTACACCCTGTTAGGTACATCACAAAATTTTTAAGATAAATGTAATATACAGCGCCTAAGGCAATATTATATTAACAGTTGAAAATATCATTATCTAAAAGCTGAAAATAAGTCCGAACTGCACACAATCAAACTAAAAGAATTTGAAAGCAAAAGTTAAAGATTTTTATATGTCGTTAAACAATTCCTTTCTGCAAGTCTGAGTGTAAGCAAATGGGGTGTTCGTTTGTGTGCAATAGGTTGCTCTAAACTGTTCTGAACTGTTCAATTCTGCACCTGGTCGAGAGGAAGAGTAGCTTCGTGTAGAAATCGTGTACTTGTACTCGAAGCTGCTCGATGACAAACGAACAGACGATTCCTCGTTCTGACTGTTCCAAGCAGAAAGTGTAAGACAAACGAACAAGCCTAAACAATTGTAAAGAGTAGAGCTATGTGTCAATTAGCTCGGCCCGTAACGTAAATACAATTAAATCTTGAAGTCAGTGCCGTATTACCAAATAGGCAAAGTAGGCACCAGCCTATGGACCCCACGCCATTTAGGGGCCCCGTGGTCCGCGGCGACGGATCAAATTAATATTAATTTGATCTTAAAAGAAATTTACAAATTACAAACTCTCTGAAACAAATAATTTAAATTTTTTTTAAATTACTCTATTGCGTTACAAGCGTTTTCATAACTAATAATAAAATGGCCATTATGGCCACTGAATACGACGTCTTGCAATAGGTACACTTCCTAGATATCCTGAAAGATTTTACCACAAAAAAAATTGAGGAAAGTGAACGTTTAAAGCTTTGTTGGTTTATTAAAATTTAAAAAAAAAATAATTTTTGTTTAATAATATTGTGTAATATTGTTTAATAATATTTAATAATTTTTGTTTAATAATATAATATGTTAATTTGTTTAATAACATTAATAATTGTTAACGTTTGTTTTTGTGTAATAAAATTGATATATTAAAATTGTTGGTTGGTAAAATTAAAAACCTATTAGGAGATAATTTGCGAGGGAGGGCCCGAGATTTCTACTGCCTAGGGGCCTCACAGGGTTTAATCCGGCACTGCTTGAAGTATAAGTTTCATCAAATAGGCGTTGCAAGCAATTGCATAATTAATTATATTTTCTGGTTTTAAACACATAAGATGTACAATGGTTTTCAACGAGTAATAGATATAAGTTGTTTCCATAGCCTACCTACATTTCAACATTTTATTACATTTATCTTAAAAATGTTGTTCTGTGATAGTAGTATTTAGTTTTATTGTTGAAATGAGACTAAACAACTGTTAGAATAAGTAGCTGAAAAATTACCAATAGTTCCATTTGAAAAACATGTTGAATATCACCTTCCTACTGCAAACAGAGATTTCGTATTTTAAAAGAATTTTATTCAATTTACGAATGTATAGGGTTTATTAGAGTTATTTTCAGAAATAACCAAAGTATTGGCTGGGGAGTCTTGTCTGAATCACCCTATATAGCAGCTGAAAATAACTAGAAAACCTAATCAGAGACAGTAAAATTGTAATAATTAATCGTTATTCTTTTGTCAGTGACATAAACTTCTTGAATATTTATTAAGTAGAAACAATTTTAGGTCCGCATTCTTTGGTGGCCGATTTCGATTTCAATACTCTAGTTTTCATAATATTGAAACACTGTTGCTTCAGCATACGACCTGGCGGTACATACCTACATGAGTAAATAGTCAAACATTTTTTTTGTAAAATGTCATTATTTCTCTTACAGCAATCAAAGTATACACTTTTTCAAATAAATCATTTTCTTAAGAAAAAATTTAATTACTAAAAAAACTTATCTATAAAGAAATCTTGGCCAGTCAGCTAGCCCCTAGTTAACCTTATTACATGCTCACGCGCCAATGTTATAAGCCTGTTCTGTAGACAAATAATGCGGATACCGTGCTGCGCGCCTACAAAAAGCTGAAACTTCTTCAGTCTGCGTCTAGCTGTAACGAATTGTTGTTTTAAGGCATTTGATTCTGGAAATCTGTCTTGAATACCATTAGCTACTCTTTTATCTTCTATTATATATAATGGCGTTACAAACACCCCCGCGCCGCGAGGGGTACTCAAGCCTTTTAAGGGCCCAGAGCGATTAGGGGCTGCCAGAAACCAAAAAGGAAAAATTAGAAAAAAAAATATACGGTCATTGTACTTCAAAACATGCAACCATAAAAAGTCAGTCAGCTCGAATCTATAGCCTAAATAAAAGCATAAAATCTAATGTCAACCAAATAATTAGATACTTGAATTTAGAAATAATTACCTACTTCAGTTTCGGTGTCAATCGCAAACGTGCATGTAGACTGCAAAATTTAAAATACATATAATAAAATTGTGGTCAATTTTTAAGTATATGTGTATTAAATATGAATCTAGCTACACAACTAAGTGGCTAGCAAAACATAAAATTGAGCAAGGAAAAATAACTTAAAAAACGTCTAAACGCTAACATTTTTCTTAGTGTTTCTGTATATGTAAGCAGAAATGAAGTAGAAAATACTAAAAAGTTAAGCAATCATAATGAATTCACCGTAAAAAAATACGCTAATGCAAGTCATTTTCTATAAATAAACTAAGGTTAAACAGTATTGTGTTTTTGCCGCACAAGATTATCACCAACAGATATAAGGTATACTTGCTGGGGTGTTTGTAGTTGTTTGTTGTAGTAATATTTAAAATTAAAATTGTTTAATAATCGTCCTGATATGTGAAAGGTAAACGTAGATTTAAAACGATGTTTTATTTTTAATTTGCTAATAACAAAACTGGAGGTGGGGGCGGGGGCCTATTATAAAAGTCTGCGGGGAGGGCTCTTACGATTTACGTTACTGTTACGGGACTGTATTATATCTCCTATATGCTTGAAGTACTGACAATTGAGCTATGATAGTATGATGCCCCTGAAGAAGTGCTATAATTTCTACCACTTATTTTTTAGATGAATAACGATTTTGACGATACAATACTGTAAAAAGCTGCGAACGGAGACTAAAAGGCTTTTCAAATAAACAAAACGCTTGGGAAACTGGCACTTTTATAAAAAATTCCTGACTAAATATAAAAATGCAGTGAGGAAGGCGAAACGGTCGTCATGGAGGGAGTACTGCAGAGAAGTTGACGACACATCCAAATGTACAAAACTCAAAAAAACCTTAGCTAAAGACGCATTTCATGTGGTAGGAATTCTAAAGAAAATGAGGATATACGCAGACGCTGGAGGAACTCTGGAGATTCTGCTCCAGACTCACTTCCCCGAGTGCACTCATCTAAGAGAACGAAAGAGCTAACAGTTTAAACCCAGATATACCTTTGAGAAGGGCTTCTAGGAAACACTGGAAGCTGGGAGAAAGCATTATTGATATAACTAAACTAAAATGGGCGATCAACACATTCAAACTATTTTTCCAGCACTACTCATTCGCGGCTGAAAAGAACTTTCTACACGATTGTAAGAGCTAAGGGCCATAAGCTGGTAAACGCTAATAATAGCGTGTCAATAATAGCGCCGCAAAAATAGCAACAAGAAAATAACGAATAGCGCTGGTAAAAAATGTCGCCGGCAAAAACAGCGCCGAAAGAATAGCGCCACTCAAAAATGTCGCCGGCAAAAACAGTGTCCTCAAAAATGTCGCCGACAAAAATAGTACCGTCAACAATAGCGCCGGCAAAAAAAAGCGCTGTTAAAAATAACGCCGGAAAAAATAGCGCCGTCAAAAGTGTTGCCGGCAAAAACAGCGCCGTCAAAAACAGCGTTGTCAAAAACAGCGCTGGTCAATATGTCGCCGGTAAAAGAAACGCCGGTCAAATATGTATAGGGCAAAAATAACGCCTCAAAAGGCCTTAAGAAACATCGCCGTACAAATATTTTGTATTTTGATAGCAGTTTGATTTAATTTGTGTATGCCTTAAATCAAATTTTCATCAAAATGCAAAGTATTTGTATAGCGATGTTATTCTTATAGCGTCTATTTTGAGGCGCTATTTTGGCCCACAACATTTTTGACCGCGCTATTTTTGACGAGTCTATTTTTCACTGCGCCATTTTTCGCGGTGATATTTTTGACCAGCTCTATTTTTGACGGCAACATCTTTGACAGCGATATTTTTGACGGCGCTGTTTTTACGGCCCTGTTTTGCCGGTGACATCTATGACCGGCGATACTTTTGACGGCCACATTTTTGACGGTGCTATTTTTGCCAACGCTATTATTGGGGCGTTATTTTAACCCCCAACCCCCCAAGCTACATACCAGTACGTTAGAGGCAGGTGATAAGCCGCGGAAGGACCCAAGCTAAATGTTACCTACCTATAAGTCGCACGTCTTTTATTTCGAATACTTTGGAAAAAATTATTGATAGGCATATCGGGTTATTGATAGGCATATCGGGGACGACGCATTGGAATGACTACCTTTGCACGAAACTAATACGCCTACCAAACAGGAAGATCTTGTGAGCTGGCTGTTTATCAACTAACTAGCAGGGCGGAAAAGTCATTACAATCCAAAAGTGTTGATCTGAGGGTCTTTCTGGGTATCGAGGATGCCTTTGATAATACTGAGTTTGAATCGATCTATAATGCGGCGAAGCACGGTGGCACCCCTTGCTTTTAAGTAGACTAATAACCGCCTCTCTTAATGATGCCACCGTCAGGGTGTCCGTCACCAGGGGTGTTTGCAGAAGGGGTGGGGCGTTTTAACGCCCCTGATGTGGTGCCTTGTGGCTGATGGTCTCTTACGGGTGCTAGAAGAGAAAGGAATCTATGCACAAGGATATGCGTATAACATATCACTATCTTTATCCACGGGAACTTCGAGAGCGGTGTATTTAACAGAATGCAAGTGGTCCTGAAGGCCGTGGAAAGGTGGTACGAAGCAGAGGGACTCTCAGTAAACCCGGAAAAATCTAGCTTCTGATAGTGACGCAAAGCAGGAAGTTCACCATCAAAGAGTTACACTTCTTCGGGGAAAGACTAGATGGCAGAGAAGGTCAAGTAGGAGTCATCAGACACCAGACGAACCTTCAAACAGCAGCTGGTACATGTTACGAACAAAGCCACCAAGGTTTTTGGACTTGTAGGCGGATGTTTGGCAAAACATGGGGGTTGAAACCAAAAATGGTATATTAGCTCTACACGAAAGTGATTGTACCTACAATCACATGCATCCTTGGTGTGGTGGCACAAAGTGACACACGTTGAAAATGAAAACAGGTTAAGCAAGCTATAAAGGCTGGTCTGTGTAGGTATAACGGGAGAAATGTCGAGTAGGTATCCCGACAGCCGCGTTAGAAGTACTCCTAGATGTTCTTTCATGACACTTACGGGTGGAGGCGGAGGCCAGGCTGCAGGCGTACCAGCTGAAAACAAATTGGTATGAGAGATACTCCGGATACACCGGAGATCATACCAATATTTTTAGACTCATAGACAAAATCTTTTTCGGAAACCGTTTGAAGTAGTCATCATACCAGAACGCGACAAATGGAACAATAAGAAAGGAATCACCCACTCAAACGTAGACGTCTGGTTTACAGACAGATTCATATCAGAAAATGGCACAGATCTGGGCATTAACAAAACCAGATCGCAGGATAAACCTTGGGCCGCTTTGCTGCAGTGTTCCAAACTGAAATCACAGCAATTGTGTAGCAGGACACCATGGAGTACATAGTAATGAAGAAGCTGATCGGCTAGCAGGAGCCGGCGGAGCAGAACAGCTAATAGGCCCAGAGCCAACCGGCAGCGTTGCTTATAGCACCCCCGGGGAGCAGACCAAAAGCTGATTACAAAACAATCACAGCAAGTACTTGGTAGAATATCTGGGTATGAGGCAATCAAAATTTCTTATCGGGGGGCCATCTAAGAAAACGGCATATAAACTCCTTAACATTGAAAAAGAGAAAATAAGGCATGCAATAAAGGTCCTTACAGAACACTGTTGTAACAGACACCTACATATTATAGGTCTTACAGCTCGCTTTGAAAGTTCTGTGAAGAGGAAGATGGAACTCCCCTTCACTATCTATGCTATCGCGAAAAACTATCGGTCAATGGAGAGAAACACTTTGGGGAACCAGATCTGGAAATGCTTATCAACAATCACTCAATTGAAGACATCCTGGGCTTATTCGAAGGAGCAGGACTGCCACTATGAAACCAAAATTATACTGGGTGCCACAACAGATCTTTTAGACCGCGGTGATTAGAACAAAATTCATTGACACCAACCTCAGGAGGAAAAACACAGTTCTTTATACAACAAAGCTTCAATTCACCAATATAAACAGTCCGGTCAGTTGTGTAAAATAAATTTACGTCCTATTTTTCGGAGGTGTCAATAGGTTTATTTAAAAAATGTTTTAAAAGCTTTAGCATATATTTTTCTTGAGTAGACATGCAGGTGGGCCAATTTGCCAACTGCATTAGTTAAAATTCGCCAGTTTTTTTCTTACACACGGACAGATATTTCATAACGATTTTATGTAAATTGAGACATCAAGGACATGAAAACTGTAGATATGTCAAAAAAATAAACAAGTATTTCATTGATGAAATTATTAAAGAGTGTACATAGTTTCGGTAGTTATATTAACTCTGCAGACGCAGAGTGCAGACTAAATTGAAACAGGCAGACCTTTTTCTTTTCTTAATTTTTTTTATTTATTGTTCTTACTGCTATCTTATCTTATTTATGACAAAAATGGTTTTAACAAAGCAACATAAAACATTTTTAAATTTTAATTAAATACACCATCTCTTTAAATAAATAAAATATAAAAAATTAAAATCAATTACAGACATGAGGCAACATAAGATAGCAGTAAGGAAAACAAAAAATAAATAAATAAAAAAAATTAAAGAAAAAGCAGGTCTGTCACGGCAATTGAACTGGAGTCGCAGATTACAAGTATACAATTTACAATAATTTTATTAAAGAGTGCTTATCGAAAGTCTATTAAAGACTTCAATGAAAATGTTGGTAAAAATAGTTCATTTTGCCAACCTAAAGGATGGGTTTGAAATATAAGGCTACCTAAAACTTGGGTAAGAGCAAATTTTTTCCAAAAACATACTTTAAAATGCCCCCCAGTACACCACACCGCGAGCCGCTACTGGTAGGTACTCACACTCACAACTATTCACTAATGTAATAACTAATAAGGCTTACAGTAAATGTTAAAAACATAATATTATTATATTTTAGCGTGCAAATTTGTTTGCAGCTTATAAAAAGTTCAAACTAATAATGCTTATGTGTGAGTAGTATGTGTTTACATAATAAACTGACAACTTTTGCATAATGGTGGCATCTATCATTTTGAGTGGCATATGGAAAATTGCAGAGAACAGTAAAGATTGTTGTCGATGGGAGTGGTATACAAAACCAATAACAATTTTAACAAAAATATGTATAAAGCAAATGATTAAAACAAATTTAAATTTGGCGGTACAAAATTTGAATGTTAATCTTTCCTGTGATCGGACAGCTCAAATAATTTACATTCTTACGTAATTAATTCCCATCCCGTAATTTATATTTTTTAATTGAAATTTACATACGAATTATAGTTTCGCACATCCTAAAATTTTTAAAATAAATTTTAATTTCGACTTGCAATTAGAATTTCATTAATAATTTTCTATTTATTTAATTTATTTGTAAAAATATGAGGTGTATCAACTACGTCATCAAAACAAATGAAAAGTGTTTCAAAGAAAGCTTCTTTCTTTTACGGCAGACGCTTAAGGTGGTGTGGTTGTGTTCCCGTTTCCTTTCTGAAAAATACTTAAGAAAATGGAAAAATTTTTTATGTGAAAATCCAAAAGGTGCGTAAATTGAATATTTTTGATGCGGGAAATAATTTACCGTAATCAGAATTCGCGTATTATTTTTTGTAAAAAAGTTTGGATAAATCTCTTAAAGGTTGGTTCCAGACACCTGTTGCGCCCCTGCAAAAAAACTTTTGGAGTCGACCGTTTCTTAGCAACGACCTAATGTCGTTGTAAGTGAGCCAATCTGACCAGCAAGTTTTGAATAAGTGAAATTATAATTAGTTTTCAACAGTGCGTAGAAGTACTTTTTTCTAGGAGGGGGTAGCGAAAATTCTAATCTAACCTAACCAACAACATATGCCCGATTTCCGGTAGGCACTTTTTTGCACCAATGAATGTGCAACCTAAAACAATGGATAGTATTTGCATTAAAAAAATACTATTAATATAGTTAGTGTAAAATACAAACGTGTTAAATGATTTTTTTATCAAGGTTTTTTTTTCAAAGCGGCGCTGGCCCACCGCTTCCTAAGCCACTTTTCTAAGACATTATTATAATTTTATTATATTTACGTATTTCCTAATTATTTCTTTGCGTTTAGTTATTGTATTTTTACAGTGAAACACAAATAGTGATGTTAATTTTATGATATTACTAGATTATTATATATTTGTTTTAATTGACTGGGCATTTTAGCATAGTAGCAACAGTTTTAATATCATTTTATGGTGAAATGGCAAGTGTTTACTAATTAAGCTTGTTTAACTTTTTAGGTTTTAGCTTCAAAATACCACACATGTTACAATTAACAGTTTTTTCCTCATGGAGTCATTAAGGAAGAATTAAATGGTAAGTAACATATTATGATCAAAAAGTCTTTGGATAGCGGTTGCTGTGGAATTGACAAGTCATCTATGAAATTATTTATTTCTATTAATTTTGACATTAACTTTCAAAAGTCATCGGATTATATTTAAAAATGTTTCAAACAGATCATAAAATTTTTATGATTAGAGCATATTACCTTAATGGAAATCGTGGTGAAAACGGTAACTGGGTTTATTCACCTAATTTATGTTTAAATGAATTAATTCCGTGAAAGATTTCCCAACTGCGCCCTAATCGAGCGAGATTTAGAAGTAAGTAATTCTATAGATAGCTTTGAAATTCCACAGCAACCGCGGTCCAATGACTTTTTGATCATACTATATTTAAAATATATTCATTATTTTTGTTGTATTTATGAAACCTTAGCCTTATGCAGGGTAGTTAAAATGCTCCAAAATATTATCAATCAAATATAAATATTGCGATTTAAGCTCTTAGGCCTATTTCAGTACACTTAATTAATACTTTGATTTTGTTAATAAAATTCGGAAACTTACTACCTCATTTTTCAGGTTTCAGCTTTTAAAGTATCTGCCACAGAAACCATGTCACAGCAACAAGTTTCTTCCTCATGGAGTAATTAAGAAAGCAGTTAAATGGTAAATCTTTAAAGTTTATTTATCTGTTTATTATTTTTGTTGTATTTATGAAACTTTAGCCTTGTGGGGGAATGCTCTAAAATATTATCACTTTTATTAAGATTGTGATTTATCCTCTTAAATTCCAAGTCCCCCCCCCCCCGCTTTCGTTTTCTGCCCTATTTACAGAAATTACCTTTCAGTTTGCTTATTTTACACTGTTACTACCAGTAAAATTTAAAAACTCATATGAATAGTTTTTTAAACATTTTTTCCTACTAGGTAAACATATAAACAAACAAATAAGTGTTTTTGTTTAAATCCATGGCCTGCTCTCTTGAATCAGTATTTACACTATTATCGAAATTTTTATACTGTAAAAGAATAAAACCAGAAAAATTCCAATCTAAGTACCTAAGAACATATTTATATTGCAATATAATGCCGTTAAAGAATACTGGGTGTTCATTTAAAAAACAAAAGTTCTTGAGATGTGAAATTTTGCAAACTGGACATTAAATTTTGCACATGCTATGTTATAACCTGTATTTTTACATACTGTGGAATACTGTGTAATGTGGAAAATAGAAGTGGGCACATAATTTTGGTACCTAAAATATCAATTTTGCAATATTAATCTAAAAATAATGTCAAAATTTTTGAAAAAAGTAAAATAACTCAAAAACCACTAAGTTTAAGATCATAGTAGGTATTTTAATACTTTTCTACCAAGAATTAAATTAAAAATGCAATAATATACAGGGTGTTCCATTTAAAATAACAAATTAATGTGCTGTACAGGCATAACTACACACCCAATATAATTGTTAATAATTTTAGGTTATGCACAGTAACGCAACAAACATTTTTTTCTCAACTGCTACAGTAAAGTCAATCAAGAACGTTAAAAAACAATCTCGCGCTAGTAACTCACCCTATATATAACTACACAAAAAAGTAATTTTAAATTATGTGGAAATTCTTTCCCAAAAAAATGCTAGTTCTATTAATAATTGATTTATGTTTTTATACAATTTTATTTTAATAACGGAGTATGTTACAGCATTTACAATAACCGCAAAGTAATGAAAACTAACATAACTAACGGCAAATTTGAAAACACATTTGCTTGCCTTTAACTAATGACATACACTTTGGTCAATTAAAAATAAATTCAAAAACAAATATTCACATTATACCTAAGCTATGAAAGTAATACAGGTACATTAACTTTGTATCGTCTACACAAGAACAAAATTTTAAAGTATATAGTAGGTTACTGCAATGTTACTAGAGATTTATAAACACCACAGAGTGATCAAAAACTAAAAAAAACGACATTGCTTGGCTTTAACTAATGACACATTTTAGTCGTTAAATTAGAAAAATTCAACATCACATTTTCTTAAAAGTTACAAATTATGTACGTTATGAGACATGAAAGTAATATAATAAACTACATTATTTTCATATTTGCCACAGGAAACCGTCGAAATTTTCTAAAAGCCATTTTTTAAATAAAAATAGTGTTAAAGCCTTTCTATTAGGGAATAGTAATTTCTTCTCAAAGTTGCCTTTGATTGTGTAGCTATTTCATCGCTCTATACAACTAAAACAGAAACATAGGGTGCTAGGGTGCTCAGCCTTGTCCTCTTAAAATTTCAAAAATTAAACAATATTTGGAGAAAATTAATTTGGCATTTTAGAGAAATGTAGAAAATGTATATACATTTTAAAAGGAACTTTTGCAACGAATACAGTTAAATAAAATATGTTTCTTCTAACGTTTTGTTGTAACCAAAAAACTTTAAATAAAGAATAATAGAATATAATTTTTTTTAATCTTTCTGAAATAATTAACTCATCTTTAATTTTATTAATAAAAAGTACCTTTCACTCTATTATTTTTTTAAATGTTCTATTTAAGTTTAATAAATTTTACTATAAAATTTAGATTGCAAGAAAAATGATTTCATTATGCACATAAAAAACTGTAATGATGAAAAGGAACAACATTAAATTGAATTATTAAAATCTGTTTAAAGTTTCGTTTTAAAATTCAAATTTTCTACATTTTGCAAATGTTAATAATAAGCTAATAAAAATTATTCACAACCTGGTGCCAATTTCTTCAAAGAAATTTTATATATTACCTACTATTTAAGAAATTCAAACCCTATAATCAGTCATATGATAAAATCACAAATTATATATTATCTAATAACATCTGAATAATTCCAATTCAAAAATTTTAACTTATTTTTATGTAGAATGAAAAGATTGCACTTCTCCTTCCGTACCATCGATACGTTATTCTAGTTTAGAATGTCAGAATAACTTTCACAGTTATGCTCTGCTGAACCTAATTTATTTTTAACTTGTTTTAAATCTTTACGAATATTAGTAACATCAGTACGAAATCCTTGACCTTCTAGAGATCGACGTAATTCCAGCATACGATATTTATGTTTAGCATTACGGAGTTCCCTTTCCAATTCGCCAATTGCAATCTGAAAATGAATATAATTTTTATTATACTTGCATGACTAAAAAATTAATTATTAAATTACACTATTATTTTCTTGCTGCTTACAAAGCTGTTGCTTCTGCTTCTCCACAGATGCCTCTTTTATCAGTACCTCCCGACGTAAATTTTTTACTACTCTGTCTTTCTCTGCCAATTGGATTTTAATGGGACTTACAGCTTCTCGCGTATGTGCATTAGCAGTATTTGTTGCTTCCGTCTTCATCTTTTTTTTGACGATATCTAGCTGGTTAGCATGTGAATTGTTCATTGTTTTAATTCCATCTTGAAGTAGTTTACATAACTCGATGTACTCCTTTCTTTCTTTAAATAAGTCATTCCATGACGTTTTGCACCTATCAAAATGACAAATAAGTTCAATAAATTTTAAACCTACAGTAAAATGATGACTTACTTCTCTAACATAATAGACAAACGTTCATGTAAATCTGCTATTTCTTGTTTCAATTTTTCCTTATATTTATCACTCAGCGATCGAACGAAATCCAAATCAGCTTCATGCATACGTTTCCGTTTCTCCATTAAGCTCATTAACTCGTTGTACTTAGACAATGATATAAAATCAGTTTTCTCACTGATTGAAGTGGGAACTGATTCTGTACGGCATTTTCTAGGATATTTAGTACGATGGCTTTGTTCGGGTTCTGGATTTCCAACAATGTACATAGATGTTTGCGATCGTTTTTGTGACTATAAAACAAAAGTTAAACAATGCAACTGCTTATTGAAGAACCAAGAATACACTTACATCATTAGTTTGTTGTTGAACATATATATGTAAATTACGTTGTCGTTCAGCAAGAAGTGCAGTACGTAATTTAGCTATTTCGGATTCGATACCTGTAATGGTTTCATGTGAGTTTATATAAGTACCCAGTAAACCTAGATTTTTATCACGGAAGCTATCAAATCTATAACAAAAATTTTAAATTAATTGAGTTTGCTTCATTGTTTAAGTATCTCTCTGCATAGTAACAAGTAAATTAATCTAGCCAGAATTAAACTTACTTTTTTATTTCTTTGCTGATCGCTTGTTTAATTAACCAACAATTTGGAAACGAGTGGAATTCCATTTTCTACAAAACTAATGTTTTTTCAATTCAAATTCAGATACTTTTTGCGGCTTAATTAAAGTTTGAAAGTTTTGTGAGATTGGCACATTAAGTTACCATAGCTCCTAAAATACTAACCAACTGTCAACATTGTTGTACTCATACTGATTCCACGCGTTATAGTATTGAATTTAAGATGCTGTTCACCGATTGGTTGTGAAACCGCGCTATTATTTAAAATGGTGTGCGCCATACAATTTAAAACAAAAGTTAAGACGTTTAATGAACACAAGCGAGTATTGACGTTATTAACAATAATCGAAAAATTATTCAATCAATAGTTTAATAGTCTGTACTTTTTACCCAACCATCTTGAAAACCCAATTTTAATAAATTAATTAAGTATTAGTATTAACTCACAGGTAAAATACCGTTTTTAAATTATTTGAATGTGGATACCTTGCTACGTAACTTACATGCAACTTCTAGTTCAGATTTCACAGCGGCCAACTATTCAAATAATTTTGCGGTTTTACACTAATCGGTAGTGAACAGCATTTTAAACTGTGTAGTACTATAACGCGTGGAATCGGCATAAATGCCGAAGTTGGTAGTGTAAAAAATGGCGAAAAGGCTGTGTTTATTTGGCTGGCACCGGGATGACTAAACTGCTAAAATAGTTGGGACCTGACCATAACGCCTACCTAGTACTTTTTTTTAGTATGTGTTAATTGCCAGATCAACAAATGAAGATTGTTATACATAGCATGGATACCATGCAATCAAATAATTAGAAATAACATTATAAGACTATTTATAACGTCTTAAGAATAACAATAGATTGTTGCGATAGGTTGTATTAGTCACTTCGTTCATCAGAAATGATCAAGTTTTGTGGTAGTCTGCGTTTGAGCCTAGTGTGTATGTTTCTTTGGCACAGATTGTAGTGTACGGCGCCACTACACTTACTAATGTTTTTTTATGAAATTTTTGGCACATTTTAGGTCTTTAGTCTTTAGTCTTTAGTCTTGGACTGGAAATATTCCCATTTTGTAATGTAGTTGATCATTTCTCACATACCAAGGAGAGTTAACAGCTTTAACCGCTTTACTGAAAATGTAGGTTGTATTTTAATGCAGCACAATAAAAATTTTGAGTTAAAAAGCAGCAAAACGTAGAGGTACACTTTGATAAATGGTTTTGTAATTGATACTGCGAATTGACACTTGAGGTAGGTTAGTGGTGAATTTGTTCGATATGTACGACTGTGCCTGTTTGATCGCGTGCAGTAAATTCGTCAGTTAGTAATAAAATTGTATGTTTTCCAATAATGAATTAACGGACATCGTCCTTGTGTATGGTGAAGTACGCGGAAATGCTGCCAGAGCTAGGGCACCTTACGTGGGATGTTTTCCTAATCGCCGAATACCTAATCCAAGAGCCTTTACAAAGGCGATTCAACATTTACACGATTATGGTTCGTTTAAACCACCAGTGCAACGTCGAGGAAGGGCACGAATCCGTACAAATTTGGATGCCGAACCACAAATTTTAGAAGCAGTAGAAGCGGATCCCACTGTTAGTATCCGAAGACTTGCATTTCGCATTTGAGTATCAGCATTTAGAATTTGGTGTACTTTAAACAAACGGGGGTTTGCACCTTTATCATTTACAACTGGTGCAGGCACCACAGCCAGGAGAAGCCGTGAAGTTTTTTGTAGATGGATTTTGAAGAAAGTCGAGGAGTTGCCGAATTTTTTTAATTGTTTGCTGTCTACCTACAAAGCAAAAACTATCACGAGATAGAATTTCCAATGTCTACAACACCCACATCTGGTAAGATGAAAATCGTAATGTATTTCGGGGACATCGCCATCATCAGAAATTGTGTGTAAATGTGTAGGCTGGCACCGTGGGTGACTGTACAATCGGACCTTATGTGTTACCATCTCGTCTAAACGGCCATGACTATTTAAGATTTCTTAAGGGAAATTTAAGCGAACTTTTAGAAGAAACGCCTTTAGCTGTACGCATGGACATGCGGTATCTCCATGATGGTGCACCAGCTCATTATTCTCGTCAAGTAAGAGTGTGGTTGGATAATAATTTTCCGAGCAAGTGGAATGATGGAAATGGCCGTTGTTATGGCCCGTACGATCACCGTATTTAAATTCTTGAGATTTTTTGTATATGATTTGGTATATGTCTTCCCTGTAAATGTATGAAGCGCCAAGTGTAAAGTGAAAATTTGCTGTGCATTTTATGGTATTTAAGGCAATTTGTCCCAATATTTATTATATATGTATACACACATTTAGCTAAATGCTTTTTATTTTAATAAATCATTCTAGATTTAAATAAATTCTTAAACATTTGGTTTAAATATTCCACCAATATTTAATAAAGCATTTGAGATTTAAATAAATCCTAAAACATTTATTTTTAATTTTCAAATATTTAGTAAACCTTTATGTATTTAGCCAAATCTACACATATTTGTTTTAAATCTTTCAATATTTAATAAATATTCGCAGATTTAAATAAATTTTTACCGATATAAATAAATCCGGACAGATTTAAATAAATGTTTCAACATTTAATTCTAAACTGTCACATTTAATGTTAACCTGTCATATTTATATGACCTTGGTGAGCCCAGCCGACTTAGGACACCAAGCCGCATATACCGGTAGTAAGGCGCAAGGCAGGGTCATGGTGGGAGCGTTCGACGCTTAAACAAAACAGACTGAAAATTACATTCTTAAGGGAATGTTGAGGAAACTTTCATTGTATGAATAATAAATTATGCAATGTTTATGTTGTTAAATATGTTGTTATTGATGATTGAACTAACATTAACTGTACAAATTTTTGAAATACCGTAAACATGTTCATAATTGTTGAACGTTATCACCAGTGTAAACGGTCTTGGTCTGCAATGTAGGCAAAATCTGTAAGGATTTATTTATATCGGTAAAAATTTATTTAAATCTGCGAATATTTATTAAATATTGAAAAATTTAAAACAAACATGTGCAGATTTATCTAAATACATAAATATTTACTAAATATTTGAAAAGTTAATGTAAATGTTTTAAGATTTATTCAAATCTCTAATGCTTTATTAAATATTGGAATATTTAAACCAAATGTTTAAGGATTTATTTAAAGCTACAACGATTTATTAAAATAAAAAGCATTTAACTAAATGTGTGTATATATAATAAATATTGGGACAAATTGCCTTAAATACCGTGAAATGCACAGCAAATTTTCACTTTACACTTGGCGCCCCATATTAATGCCCTTAAAGAATTAAGAGCACGTGTTGAATATGCAGTAGAAATTGTTCGCCATAATCCGACAGTTTTTCCAGAACGCCCGAATCTATGTTACGAAGAGGACGTGTTTGCCTCAAAAATAACGGATTGCATTTTGAACACCTGTTATAAAAGAAAGTTTCTTTATCATGTTATTTAAAAAACTGATAATCGTAACCCGGTAAAGACCGGACTTTTTATCGCAGAAGAGCAAAACGTTTAGTTAAAATTCAATACTTAAACAAAAACCATGGGCGTACTCAAATCCATTAAGTTATACGTGAAACATATTGGACAAGAGAACTAATTTTTCGGATGAGAATTTAGAAAAAGTTGTTGTTGTGTACTGCAATTCTTAAGTTTTTCATTCAACGGTGGTTTTCTGTTCCTTATGAATGTTGATAGTCCAAACTTTTATTTCGTAGAACTTTCTCGTGTGTATAAATAAATTTACACGTTCTATTTTCATTAATTCGTGGTTGTTATTATACATTTCAATTAAAAACAATATTTTTGCAGTTTCATAAAACTGTTTTGAGCATTTATATTCTACGCTTATGAACCCTGTTTTATTTTATCGTAATATTATTATATAAGCTTCAATTCCAATTGACCAAATAGATAACTACCTGCACAAGCTACATTATGGTTGATCTACCATTCTAAGCTCGTAAATAATTCATTTAAAAAGTTTAGGTATGCGCCAACTATACATAGGAATAATGCCAAAATTTTTTATAATTCAGTGCCTCATAATATAAATACTGGCAAATACATACCAGACTAGAAATCCGGACTATAGGTACCGGGTAAGTAAACTTTTGTGCAAGACAAAAAACTAGCAGTGTTTGCATATTTTTTTTTGATCCTTTCACATTTAACTGAATCTACTTAATATGAAAGACACGTTAAATTCAAGGGGGGGATACATGATAAATAGAAAAGTGGTACTGTTTGGTGAATTCTATTAGCGGTTAAAATATCTGCACGTATTTCAACAAACACCCTGTATAAAATATTATTTGAAATTTATGTCCTGTATATTTAGTGTTGTGAAGTAAAAACCCGCCTATTAAAATGTGTGTACGAAGATTATAATAGATAACACAGCGTATCGACCAATAAGAATCGATCCCGCCAATTCTTCCAGACATGATGTGGAGAACAAGTCTGCAGGCATACAGGGGTACACAGGTGGATGTTCTTTGCCCACTAGTGAAGTGTATTTAAGTGAAAATCTAGAAAATGCTGCCGATCTCGCAATCAGACAATGGAGTTATTCCTGGCATAGAGTGCTGTTAGTAAAGTTATCATTAAACGTAATTGAAATTGTGTATGGTAGTGCTTTAAATTTTGCACTACCTAGCAAATTTTGTCGGGTGTCACCAAAATCACGTCCTCGAGCTTACACTGCAACTGCTGGCTGTGCAAAGCCAAATATAATATATTGGCTATTAAGACCCACAATGGTGGAAATCTGAAAAAATCCTCGAACATACAGGGGTCGGTCCAGGATTCCTATTACGCAGGATTTCGTCAACATCCCAAGACAGCAAGACCCGGGGTACCAATGTTCTATTACAGCTTGTGCAATTATAAGGTAGGTACTGAACTTTGGTAGTTATTAATGTGTGAACTGAAATAAATATATTGTTCCTATAGCAACACAAACTGTTAGTTTACCTATATCCACATAACTCATGTCAGTATATGTATACTAAATGTGAAGAAAAATTACTAAATGAATAGTGATCACGTCAAAACTATTTTAATGAACACATTGAGACTGGTTTTCAGACCGGTTTTAAGACAGGTTTTTCCGACATGTCTTTTCAGACCAGTTTTTTTAGACCGGTTTCTTCAAACAGCTTTTTCAGACCGGTTTTTTAGGTCGGTTTTTCAGGTCGGTTTGAAGAGTTTCAAAACTCGGGTTTTTAAGGAACCGGTAAAAAATTGCGAAATCAATTAACCGACACATTTTTTTTTCGCCACCACTAGGACATACCGTGCAGGTAGGTTACAAGAGTATGTCATCAAGAAGTGGCATGAGAAGTACAGTGCAGTCACGTAGCAATATCTCATTGAGGGTTTATTTTCTATCTGTTCGAAATCTCGAATAGCTCTGAGGTGCAGTGGGGTCTCATATAAACTTAAAGGGAGGAGTTTAAACTACTTCTTAATTCAGCCGCTAAATGTCAGCAGTGCTAAATGTTGTGTTAATTATTATGTGGCAACAGATAATATTGATCGAAATGTCTATGTTTTCAATGTTGATGAAAAAATACGTCACAATTAATGTAAAATCTAATGATAACAATTATGTTTCCTAACATTTGAAATAATGAAAACGAAAATTGATATCAAATATGTAATGATTCAATAGATGGCAGAACGTAATGCAGCCAATCACCAGGCTTAAATTTTTGTCGGTCACCACGTTTGGTACTGCTGCCATCTAGTAACGTAGTAAATAATCAAACAAAAAACTCCCATTAAGTTAGCCGGCAATTAAACAATAACAAAATTTATTATTTTTATGCAAGTATCGAAATTTAAATCAGTCGATGAGTTACCTACACACACATTAACACCTAAATATCTTCTAAACATTCAAAAACTGAGTTTTGAGACTAGACAATAAGATTATAAACACCCTGTATGAATGGATTATTCAGAACAAATATTTTATACATTCTTCGAAGGAAAGGAGCGTTTAATTTAAAATACATATAAATTTGGTATGCATGTAATTCTAAAACCCATCGGCTATTAGTATCACATAAGTAATAAGTTAGCTAAATATTGAAGGTAAGATTTTTGCTCCTGAAATCCAAACACCTGTATTCTAAACGTTATTGTGAACATTTTTTAAGACCACCTTAATACAGGGGCCGGCTCATGCTGTAGCGCTGTGGAGGGGATGACGCCCGTAAAATGCATACAGTGTATAGGGCGTTGTATATGTTTTAATTAATTTACGATATTGAAGTATAATAAAGCGTCACAATTTTTTGGATATTTATTATATTTCGGTTTACATTATTATTATTATTATTAGCCCGTATGAATCCCATTATTGGGCAAGGGCCTCCTCCAGGGTTTTCCACTTGTCTCTGTCCTAGGCTGTTTCCATCCAGTTTGCACCAGCTATGAATACAATGTCGTTTTCCCAACGTGTTTTGGGTCCACCTTTTCTTCTTTTGCATAAGTTTGGTTTCCATCGAGTTATCTTTTCCGTCCATCTGTTTTTCGTTCTTGCGATATGACCTGCCCAGCGTAGCTTGAGCCTCTTGCAGTAGTATTGTATGTCTTCAGTTTAAAATCGTTTTCTTAAGTCCACAATTTTTACGTGATCACTAAGTTTTATTTTTAATATGATTCTCAACATTTTGTTTTGTGTGACTTGAAGTTTGTTGAGTTCACTATTGTTTGTTGCCCAAGTTTGTGCACCGTAAGTTAAGGTCGGAATTACACATTGGTTATACACTTTGCTTTTAAGTTTTGTTGACATGTTGCTCTTCAAGATTGTTTTCAGAGACCAGAATTTTTGCCACCCTTGAGTTATGCGTCTTTCGATTTCCTTGCTGTCTTTATTTTTGAAGGATATTTTTCCAAGATAAATAGCTTCTTCCTTGTACTTGATTTCTTGACCATCCAGCAAAATGCGGTTTCTGCTACTATTGGTGAGTATGTTGGTCTTAGTCATGTTGATTTATAGGCCAATTTTTGTACATTCGTTGTTTAGCGTTTGCAACATTTTTTCTAGCTTAAATGAGCTTTTGGCAAACAATGCTACCTCGTCTGCAAAGCGTAAGTTTGTAAGAAATGACCCTGATATGTTTATACCCTCGTTTTTCCAATTTAGTTGGTTAAATACGTAATCCAGTGTGGTATTGAACAGGTCTGGGGATAAAGGATCGCCTTGTCTGACTCCTCTCTCAAGTTTGAATTGATGGCCCTTTCGTTCTAGTTTTGTACATGCAGAATTATTTTGTAGCAATTGTTGAATGATGTTAATGTATTTGTCATCTATTTTGTGTTGTTGTAAAGCTTCTACGATAAATGGGTGTTCAATGGAATCGAACGCTTTTTCGAAATCTATTAATCCTATGTACAGCGGGATGTTGAATTCATTATGTTTTTCTATTAGCTGACTGATTGCCTGCATGTGGTCAATGGTGGAATAGCCCTTCTTGAATCCTGTTTGTTCTGGCTGATGAGTTTTTCTAGTTGAGCATATATGCGTTTCTGAATGATAATAGCGAAAGCTTTATATATGTTCGAGATCAGACTTATTGGCCGGTAATTTGAAGTTTTGGCTTTTTCTCCATCTTTGTGGAGTAAAATTATGGTTGAGCTTGTCCATTGCTGTGGTGTTTTTCCCTCGTCTAATATTCTATTGAACAAAAGGTAAAGTTGATGAATTATGTCTTCTAATCCTGATTTTAGCATTTCGTTTGTAATATTATCTTCTCCTGTCGTTTTTTCTTTTTTAAGTTTACGAATGGCTGTTCGGATTTCACACTTTTGTATTTTCGGTATGGTGATAGGTGTAGGTTCTTGTTTCTTTGATTTTTGTTCTTGTCTTTTGTTTAACCTTGTAGTGTATAGTTCTTTATAATAGTTGGTGGCTATTTTCATTATTTTGTCGCGGTTGTAAGTGGTCTCATTATTATTTTTTGGGTCTTGTAGTTTGCTGATCCATTTTTTTCCGGATGAAAGTTGCTTGTAGACTTTTTTGGTTGAGCTGTTTCGCGCCTTATAGCTCTTTTTGTTATTTTGTTTATTTCTGTGTATTCTATGTGCGCTGTGATATTTTCTAGTCTTTTTGTTTTTAAAGCGTTTCTATGTTTAATTAGATTTTTGGTATTTTCGGAGAGGCATTCAGCGTTGTCCTTATTTTTTTGCTTATTCTCATTGTTTGTTAGTGTATTGGCTTCTTGTAACTGTTTTTCCAAGTCATTGTACATTTCTTGTATCGCTACTCTGTTGTGGTTCCTGCTGTTATCTGCTTGTAAACGTTGGAGGTTAGTTCTGTAGATTTTTTCATCCCAGTGATTACTTTTCGAATGTATTTTATTATTTTCAAAGGTCTTGCATCTTTCAAAGGGTTTATTTATTCTAAAGGTTGTTCTTACTAGCCGATGGTCGCTGTCAAAATCGAGTCTGCTGATTACTTCATTATTTATAGCCCTATGTTTTTTGTTAGTTAGTACAAAATCTATTTCGTTTTTGTACTTAGCGTTTGGTGACAACCACGTCCATCTTTTTTCTGCTCTTTTCTTGAAAAGAGTGTTAACTTGTTACTTAGCGCAAATTCAATTAATTTGTCACCTCTGCTGTTTCTATCTCCATACCCGTAAGGGCCTAGTGCCGGTTCTTCTCCAGTTTTCCTCCAGCCAATTTTACTATTAAAATCACCCATTACGATTAGTTGGTCTTGTTCCTTATTGAACGAATATTCATTGATCGTGTGTTCGTGTGTTTTGTAAAAGTTATCTATTTGTTCTGGGTAGTTCTCTGTCGGTGCGTAAACTTGGATTATGGTTATATGTTATTTATTTTCAATTGCTAGTTTCAGTACTGCTATTCTTTTACATTAATAAGTAAATAACACAAATGCAAAATTTCATATTTAATTCCATAAAAAGACGTATGTCGAAGGTACATATATTTAGTATAATGTTAATGAATTATTACTAAATTAAACATTTAAAGTGGAAATAAACAGTAATAAAAAAATAAAACATTGTACTTAAAAAATAAACCATATTTAGTTCAGATACAGTACATAGTATCTACACTACAATTAATTTTAATTGACAATAATAATTCTTTATTATGTTAAATTAAAGGTATTCAATTTTCTTTTTTTAGACTCACCTTTAACATCATTTTTAGTTTTTGTAAAATGATTCAGAAATATGTTAGATAAAATCATTGTTGCTTTATCAACAACAGATTTTCTGCTGTTGCACAGTTGTCATAGATCTTCAAAATTAATTGTATCGAAATGCTCTACACTTAATTTGCATAAAAGACCTCTTTGGTTTGTAGCTGCAATATATTGTTCTTCGTATATTTCACTAATAAGTACTTTAAAAGTTTTAAACATTGTTATTGTTATTTGTAATAAAAATTCTTTTGGCACTTTTAAACCATCCCTGTCTAAATCTTTTATACAGGAATATGCTTTCAGGCTGCAGTCGTATCCTAAAATTTTGTCAGTAGTTAAAGAATTAATGCAATTTTTACATGTAAGTTTTGATTTTAAACTATTAACTATATATCCTGCTATGTAAATTAAAACCATATGATCATTTTTTGTAATTTCAACGACATCAATGTGCCTGTTGAATTCTTCATAAATTGCGTATTATATAATCATCTTCATTATCAATAAAATGCACATCGTTTATTTCAGAAATCAGCGTTTTAATTTCAAATTGGCCTTTTAATTTTAAGCAGATTTAATTATCAGTAAACTTATAGCTTAATTTTTTTTTCGGATTCTCATATTTGAGTTACAGAAACGTTGTAACTTCCTCCACGCATTTGTCTGTATTGGCCAAACCTTCCTTCAAGGGTCTGTTTGAAATTTTGCTAACAACATATATTTAAAATTTAGTTCTGTTAATAAATGCTTGCATATTAAAATTAACGTTTCACAAGTATGTACTACCGCCTCTTGAGTTTGTTGTATAAGTTTACCATGCCGTTTTTCTAAGTTTTCAACTTGTAATTTGTCCCAATTTTTTAACCGCGTTATAAATTTTTCTAGAATTTGAGTATTTTTGTCATCTACTTCTTTAATAGGATCACAATACGGGTCTCTAAGGTGAATACCTTTGTAAGGGCTGTTGCAATTAACTATTTTCCACCAAGAAGATATTGTGTCTAAAAAATGTATGGTTCCATCAGCATTAATTTTTAATTCACTCTAAAGCATTCTAAGAGCTGATATATTTTTTTCATCCAATACTCTGACACACAATGATACATTTTGTAGTTGTGATCTTTATACCTACCTAAGGGAGGAGGGCGCTCAAACACCCAGCCCAAGTCGTACAGACCCATAAGCCTCACCTCCTTCCTGTTAAAAGGAATGGAAAAGGTATTAGATCAATACCTGAGAAGCGAGGTACTTCCAAACCGACCGCTTCACGCCAACCAACATGCCTATCAAAAGGCCAAATCAACTATAACGGCTCTGCACAGTCTTGTCAAAGGACTGGAAAAGACGTACATGGCAAAAGGAATAACTCTCTGTGCCTTCGTTGACATTGAGGGTGCCTTCGACAACACCTCCTTCGTAGCAATAGAAAGAGCTGCCATGAAGAAAGGTTTCGAACCTTCGATTATCAAATGGATCAAAGCCATGTTGGAAAGTCGTAAAATTACAGCTAAGCTGGGAGGAGAAACAGGTACCATAACAGCCACAAGAGGCTGCCCCAAGGAGGGGTCCTATCGCCTCTTTTGTGGTCTGTGGTAGTTGACGATCTCCTTAACATGCTAACACAGCACGACTTCGAAACACAGGGATATGCTGACGACCTAGTGATAATGGTCCGTGGCAAATTCGACACAATTGTGTCACAACGCATGCAGAGGGCTCTCGACACCATCCAGGGCTGGTGTCGAGATCAAAGCCTAAGCATAAATCCGAAGAAAACGGTCATAGTTCCCTTTACTAGACGAAGGAAGCTAAACCTAAAAGCTCCCACGCTAGAAGGAACGACCATCGACTTCAGCAATGAAGTCAAATACCTTGGAGTTACACTAGACCAAAGCTTAACGTGGAACTCACATATTAAAAAACTTCAGAAGAAGGCGGTGGTAGCAACCCTAACATGCCGCAGCGCGCAGGCTGGGGTCTAAAGCCACAACTGATCAATTGGTCATACGTGACTATTATAAGACCCATGGTCACCTACGCATCACTTGTATGGTGGCCAAAAACTAAACAAACCACTACTCAGTCACAGCTAGAGAAGATACAACGTCTCGCCTGTCTGAGTATTACAGGTGGGCATACATGTTAGGACTAACGCCCCTACACCTACAAGTGCAAAAGGAGGCGATGTCATATGCGCTGACACTCGGTAGGATAAACAAATTCAAATCAGGAGACCTTACTGGCCACCTAGAAATCTTAATCCTCGCCCATCTAGAGCGAACGGCCTACACCGTATCGGATTTTATGCAAATAAAATACAACTTTGATCAACCCTTCAAAGTGAACATCCCAGACCGGGCTACATGGTCCACAGGAGTGCCTCCCTTTAAAAGAGGATCGCTCCAATGGTACACGGATGGGTCAAAGATGGAAGGAGGGGGAACTGGAGCGGGTATCTACGGTCCTGGGTATCGTATTTATGAACCCCTTGGATCTAAAACTACCATCTTCCAAGCTGAGGTATATGCCATAAACCTCTGCACAAGAATAAACCTCAAGAAGGGCTATAGAGGTGCAACAATTGATATACTCACAGACAGCCAAGCAGCAATAAAGGCTTTAAAAGCCTACACTTGCGAATCTAAGCTTGTCTGGGAATGCCTGGGTAACCTCAAGCAACTGGCTAACAAAAACCACGTAACATTATGGTGGGTTCCAGCGCACGAGGGTGTACCAGGCAACCAAAGGCCGATGAACTCGCAAAAAGAGGAGCAATGACGCCTTACATTGGACCTGAACCTTGCTGTGGTGTACAGAAAAGCCACATAAAACACGAGGTCAGTCTATGGGAGGAACTAATGAAGTTCTCGTACTGGGAAAACATACCAGGACAACGTCAGGCAAAACAGTTTATAACTATTTCGCAAAAGAAAGCAAGGAATGCTTTGCCTCTCAGCAAGAACGAGCTACAAACCATCACTGGCCTTCTAACAGGCCACGCTCCACTAAAATACCATCTTTTCAAGATTGGTAAGGCTGAGGACCAAATCTGCCAACTATGTAACGAGGCAGCAGAAACGGCAGAACACATCCTATGCAGATGCAACGCTGCCGGTCGTCGTAGACACAACATCTTTGGAAAGGAGACTATCACACCTACCGAAATAAGGGAATCGAATCTCAGAGATATACTTAGGTTTTTCAACAGCCTACAACTTGTCTAACAAGACAAGGGCTCACAAGTCACAATAGAACCCTCAAGGGTCGCAGTGACGAAAGGCAAGTTAAGGCCAAAGCCCAGAACAAACTAATAATAATAATAATGTTCATTTGTTATGCGATGGGTCATTTTTCCATCACATAGAGTTACAAATGCTTTTCTGTTCACCTTGTTATTATCCGATATGAGTGATAAAATTTCATACCCTGCGTTTGTAATATCTCTTATGACATTTTTAAGCAATTTTACAAAATATTCTGATGTTAGATTTTGTACCGGAAACAGCCCATTTTTTGAAAGTACCGATGTCAACATGAATACTTGTACAGTAGTTGCTTTTTTGATGTGTTATTTCCACTAATTCCTTCTACCTTGCCACCTTTGTACTCTTTTTCTGGTTTGACATAAATTTCATCAAAGAGTATGTTTACAAATTTCTCATTAGCGTTTACCGTATTTAATTTGGTAGTTAAATATCTTACATGGCCTTCGTTTACCCCTGAGGCCCTGATTGACTAATAACTTTGCAACAACAAATTTTTTTAAGTATGACATGTGAGGCAGTTTTAAAACATTTGAATTTCTAATGCATTTATATACTGCTGGAAACGAGTAAAATAAAGTACATGCCCATATTAGCATTTCAGGGCTGTATCTCGGCGATTTCCCAGTCGAAAGTGTTAATTTCGCTTGTTCAATTACAAAATTTAATTTTAATGTTATTTCCAAATCTAATTACCTTTCTGACTTACGACAGTCTTTTAAAATAGCTAACACCTTATTTAATTTTATTTCTGTTAATTTTTCAGTGTTGTTATCCATGTCACTTTGTCAACTGTAGTAACTTGGGCCACATATTACACAATTCGTTGTTTTCTAAAATATGTTTGTACATTTGTTTAGCAACCAACAGAGAATTTGTGTGGATTTCGACGGATAAGTCATTTCTCACTCTAAACGAACTTTTGATTTCAGGGCAGTCATTTTCCAAATTAGTTATATTTAGAAAATTAATTGATGTTATGTTATTTACAATTGTTAAATAATTAAAATTTTTTAATTTAGATTTATATTTGCTTCTCAAATTATCAAGATTTTGTATGTTTTTTCTCATCTTAATTTTGTTTTACATAGTCTAAATTTATTTGGTCCTGCACTAGTTGTCACATACGATGGTTGGTTCAAAAAAATAGTCGGATATGCTTCTTTTTTAAGTGTGATTTTTTTCCTGGGTATACTTGGTAAATGTTCCGTCTGGTTTAATGTATTTATCGTCTCTATTTAAAAATTTTTCATCAAAATGCTTGATACAAACTACGGAACGATCTGTTGGTTGCCACAAATCTTGGTGAATTTGTTTTATCGATTTTTTCTTCAATTCTTCATCTTTAGGAAATTTAAAAGCATTTATATTTCCGCCGCTCCCATAATTACTTGTACAACCCGGAACACAGCAAGATGTTGACATTCTGTTTGGTTTAAGAAGAAAATTTGGTCACTAACTTAATATGTATATCTTTGAAATACCTACTTACTTTTGGTCACGCAACGTGTTCATAAAACGTAATTCTGCACAACACAATTTAAAACAGTTTATTATACAAAATAGCACACAAAAACAATATAAGCAATAGCAATAATTACGGCAAAAGTAATATGAACTATTGGTGCCTACTATTTCACTGTTTCGAGTGAATAAGACTGGTCCTGGCACGACCCGACATAGCATCAGGCATAGGGCGCTATCCCCTCCACTTTAGAAACTTTTTACGAGCATGAACTGGCCTGTGTATTAAGATGGTCCTGTGTTAACATATGTTTGAACGTGAAATAATAATTATTTGATTTGATATCAGTTAGTATAAGATAACTGTTGAATGTGATTGCTGTGAATGTGAGGCTTAATTAAATTTTAACATTTCTGCAAGACTCATGAGCAGGTAAAAATAAAAATTTAGTTTACCAATTATTTAAATATAATGTTATGCCGACGTATCACATATCAAATAGGGACTTATGTCTTTATTTGCATTAACATACGTAGATTGTGAAAATACATATTTATTGATGTTCGCTAATTTTTATCTCTTTTATTACTACAGCTATAATGGCCAGGGAGGACATTCCTTATTTTCTCTAAATGCTACAAGAATTCTTGTCCATTCGTTTCTGTGGAACAACAAATTGACTGTCTTGCAAACGACTTCTTTTAAGGTAAGATATTTAATTTGTTGGTTGTAAGGTTTTGAAAATACTTTTATACAGGCACAGTTTCAGCTGTGGGGCCCTACGTTTTAGAAATCGACAAATTATAACATTTTTTAATGATATTAAAACTCCCTTCAGCCCCTGTAAAACGTAAAAATTTAAATAGTGCAAATCTCCGCAAAGTGAGCGATGATACCATTATCTGCTATCTAGAGGAATCCCCTAGGAATTAACCTGCTGGGGATGGGGTTACAGGGATTGTGGTTGCGGACTCCCTCCGAGTATCACGGTCTTAAGGCGATCATTGCCCACCGACATCTTGCGTTGACGTAAATCGGGAAACCTATAAAATGACACCCCAAAAACTATAATTTAGGGGTTTTCCCCCTTTCCAATATGCTTTATCGTTTATATTATACGCTTTGCAGTTTGCATTAAACACGCACATGTGCAAACACCTATTTCTATTTTGAATATCGCATTGTTTTAATATCAAAGGATCGGAGAAATAACGCGTTTTGTCTCGAAATAGAAAATATGTGCCCCAAAAATAAATCTTGTAGCAGACAGTACATTTCAGTATATTAAAAGTAGGCATTATAATCTTACATCATCATATTTAAAAATTGTGTATTGTAAATACATAAAATTGTAAACAAAAACTACTCGATTTTATGCATGCAAATGCATGGATTACTACATCGAAATAGTTTTCTGAAACATTGCACTTCCCATCGACAAAATTGCTAAATTTTTTAATATTTTTGTCATCGTACAACTTTCTAGGTAATTTTGAATTTGTTTCAACTTCGAAAACTAATTAAAAAAACGTTCTCTATCAATTTTACTATTTTTAATACCGATAGTATTATCTACGTACACTAGTATAATTACTTAGTTTCTTGGGCAACGGTCAGGAGTCCTGGAAAGAATAGAAACTCAATGTATTGTAAGGCCAATATTTCGGTGTCGTTTATTGTGCACCTTCATCGGGGCAAGCTATAATAAAACTCATACATTATCCTTCTTTACAAATATAGGACAATAGGACAACTTACAATGGAGAGTTTACGTTTGACTCCTAGGTTTAAAATGGAACTATTAAGTAAACACATAATGACGTAACTTATTCTAAATTAAGTTTTGTTATATCAAAATACATTAAAAATCAGAGCTAACACTTAAATTATTTTAATTAACTTGTCAAAACCATGAGGGTCGTAAAAAACTATTTTAAAATATTGAGGTTAGGTTAGGTTACAACAAAGCAACTAACAAGAAGGTACAGTTTCCTACCTGAATAATCTAACAAATTATACACAGCTAGTGTTGCAATAAGTACGCGTACATGTTAATAGATAGATAATTGTTTATTTAGCAATAACAGCTATACAATTTCGTAAAACACTTATTATAAAACAAACAAAAAATTCTATGTGATATACTTATAACTAATTAAACACCACTCTAGTATTACCCTATATATTATATTGCTATGATATTCGGAGTTGTTTGATTTGGCTGGAATATTGTAATTCCTGGAAGGCAGTTTTTGGGATGCTTGTTACAATTTAATTTACGATTGGAGGTTTGTGAAGACTGTAAGGTTTTGGTATTCAAACTTAAAAACTCAGGGTTGCATATTATTGCTGTAATTTCTTGTTTTAAAATTCAAATAATGTTGTTATCTTTATATCATTTATATTTTCATATTTGTGAAGTTTTGTTTACACTGAAAGAAAGAGGAACACAATCAAATTGATACGATTATTGTTTATGTTAATTTTAATTATAAAATTAGTTCAGAATTGTTTAAAAGGTTTAATATATAAGAAGTTTTAGACTTACTTGTTGGTGCATCGTTAAATGTCATTTGTGGGGGTTATGGATGTGAATGTCAATTTGACAAATGTATAAATAGAACACTCATTGTTTCATGAGAATTATTTGTTTTAAAAAAAATGGGAGATCAAGGAAGAAGACAAAAGCAAGTGAAAATTTATTAATTAGTTACGGCTCGTCCTGAAAACAAAGACAGGATTTTTCATTCTCTGCAAGAAAAAGAGAAAGAAAACGAGTTATATGAAATAAATAGTGATATTGAATCTAATAGAAGCTATAACAAAACGGATACAAGTGTTTCTTAACTAATTTTGGAAATATCCAAAAGAATAATAATATAAAAGCGTTCCAGAACGAGTTTACAGTTATCATGGTAGAAAAAATCAAGTATTAATAAACATAAAAGCAGTCCAGTACATATTGGTACAACAGCGGAGGAAGATTGTTACTAAAGGCGAGTGCTGTGGTTTTTGTGGAAACTGCAAACCAGAGAAGAGGGAGTTTATCATCCAACGATTGTCGAGTTAAGGATATCTTTATAAAGAAGAAACAAAGATAAGTGTTCAGTTTTTAAGAACAGTAGAACAAAAGGAAATTTCTTGATTTTTCAAAAATTTAACCCCAAATTGACTTTTAAATAAAAAGCTGTTGTAATGTTGATATTGGTTTGTGTATTTTTTTTTAATTGTAGTAATAACATTTCTTCCCAAGCTTAATAACGACCCTGAGAAATTTTATAAAAAAGAGAGTCATATAAAATATAATTAGTTATTGCGTAAATTGCAGGCATTTAAAGAATTGTTTTTCTGGTAAGTGCATGGCCTCATATCATAGCAATATATAAACAAAAAATATATAATATAAAATAAAATAAAATATATTGAACTATTTGTATGTATACTCAGTAAAAGTTTATTATGACCAGTCTTTAAAACTATCGCTAACTTGCATTGTGTTTTACAAGTAACAAACAATCTGGTTTCTTTTTTAAATAGAGCAATCGTTTTGCATTCTTTGATACTGGTTGGAAGATGATTATACTCATACACCCCTAAAGAATATAAAATTTTGTGTGGATCTTTTATTCTTAGCCTCTAAATAAAAATTATTTTTATTTCTAGTTTGATAACCATGCACTGCATGACATGACACTAGCACTTCAGAAAAATACTGCGGGAACAAGCCAAGTTTAATTTTGTGTATAAAAATTAAGGCTTGTAGTTTGATAAGTGTTCTAATATCTATCCAATTAAGTTTTTGTAGCATGTAACCAATAGGAGTATACCTGTTGCATTGTAAAATTATTCGCATTGTCCTAGTCTGTAACACCTGTGGGTGGCCATAAACAAGATCGAAGCTGAGTATGTAATATGTGGAAGCACAATAGAGTTATAAATTGTAAGTCTTGTTTTGTTCGACACAAAACTACTACATCTATGTAATATTCCCAAGTTTCTCGCAATCTTTTTGCAAACATAATTAATATGTTCCTTAAATTTTAACAGTCTATCGACTATAAAACCTAAATACTTAAACTGGTCAACCAATTCAATTTCTTGTTTCTCAATTACAATTTTTAACTGATCGCTTTTACATAATCTACCTATAATGTAATTCACTTGCTATAACCATTGCCTTAGTTTTATTCGCACCCTACTGAAAGTCGCCTGACACAACCCTATAGAAATATGTGTGTAAGGTTTATATGAGGTTTTTTAAAACAGGCAATTCCGAGTTGATTCTATAGAATATTCTAATGTGGTTTTATCGGGTTGCGTTTAAGAGGTTAAACAAGCATTTGCCTTGTTGAATATTAATATGGTTTAACCAGGACAGATAGCGAATGCTTTTACAAGGTTTTACCGTAATTTGACAAGTTCGAAATTTACAACATTTTATCAGGTTATTAACGAACTTTTTGTAATGAGGTTGTATGAGGTTATATTTATCAGGTTGAATAATCGTTTACCATATGGAATCTTAACAAGGTTTAACCAGGAGTTTTATCAGGTTGTATCAGAATTTGACTAGTTTGAAATTTGCATAAACAAAATATTGTCGGGTTATTCAGAACTTTTTACAATTCGGTTGTATGAGGTTGACTTTCAAATATTCAACAATACTTTACCTTGCTAAATATTAATAAGGCTTTCCAAGTTTTTTCTGAATTTGGTAATTGCAAAGTAGAAAAAAGTAATTAAAGTTAATGAGCATAGGATAAGAATATAAATAAGAAGAATAAACTTAAAACATTAGAATTTATTATTTATTCTCATTAGGAACATTATATGTACTATATATTATATACAGAAAACTAGCAAAATTATTTATTAATTAAATCATGGAATAATCCATCCTCCTCTATTTTTTTGTATTTCTCCATTTTCTTCTATTTCGCTTCTTCTTTTTCTTCCTTCTCTCCTTCTCCATCTTCCTTCCTTGTCTTCTTCTCGTTCTATGTCTTCTCCCCTTCCATGTCTTCTTCTCCTTTCATGTCTTCTTCTCCTTCCTTTTCATTATCTTCTCTTTCCTTCTGTTCTTCATCTCCTTCTACTTGTCATGAATTGTAATCTGATAAAGAAAAACAAATAAATTAGTACAAATCCCAAAATTGCATCATATAGATAATAGAATACAATTTCGAAGAATAATTTTTGGAAATTTTCCATAATTTTGAGAACGTGCCATCTTTACAACTTTTATACTGCCAAAAATATTCTTCTATCACGTGATTATACTTATTAAGGGCTATTAAATGATATAATTTTTATCGATTATTTTTTTTCTGTTTAAGTAATCGGGCATTAAAATCAACATTTTCAAAAATTCGTAGTGGCTTCGTCTTGAAGATACAGCATTCGAAAAAAAAAAGAATATTTTTCCGAGAATTATTTTTTTCATACGATCTTTTTCGGCCACTACAATACCTAACTAAATAATGTATAAACTAAAATAAATACTAAGTAAACACTTACCACCATAACAAATCACGTATGCAGGATACGCATTGCCTTCTTCTGATTGCCACCCCACGTTATATTTTTTAGCTTTTTTATACCCCACTTTATTGTTTAAAATGTAGCAGGCGTTATATAGGCACCGTCATAAAGGTATCATCCTCTAAAAATCTAAAGAATACAAATTTTATATCAGCCATGTTGAAGTCAATTTTATTATGAACGAACTTTGCTACACGAAGATCGCTCACAGACTCACAGTTTAAGAGCGTTGTCTGTAGAACGGTCCTTTTTGAACAGGTAAAATTGGTAGGGATAGGTTTCAAACAGGTATAAAAATATCCGAAAATACAGCTTATGTCTGCATATTTTTAAATAAGACGTACGTTTTTGTAAAACGTGCAGCTATTGAAAATCCGGGTTTTCAATTAAAGTAGACTGCGTTAAAACACAAAACTTCATATTTACTATCTAGGGCGAAACACGTCGGCGGTACTTATAAATTCAAACATTTATTATTATCACATTCTCATTATGTAACAGTACCTCTCCATTTCACTAATTGAGCTCAAGTTAGTTACAATGAATACTGTAATTAATTATTAACATGATAGAAAATTGTGTTTCTTGGGGATGATCAAGAATTTACTTGCGTCTTGCAGTTGCTAGGACTTGGGGCATTTGCGTTTGGTAGGTACTTATCAGCACAATAGGATAATAAAAATAAATCCTTACCTTTTCTGCTTTAAAACTCCAACAGATGTTTGCAAGTTCCACGAAAGCCAAGATCGCCGCCGCTTACCGTTTTAAATTGCGACTGAGCGGCTGGTAATCAAGGAATAGATTTACAGTTTTGTAACTTTTAAATACAAAAATGAGCGTAACATTGTATGGGCTTTCGCATACTTCTGCAGTATAGAAAAAAAAACACAACATTTGTAAATTTTCCAAAACTAGTCCAGTAGACTTACGACTTTTTTTAGCGCTTGACGGAAAACAATCGGACAGAAACGATTTTGGTAGATATATTTAGTTAAACAACATCCAAAATCCATTTCTGTCCCATTTTTTTGTCAAAAAACCTGCAAACGTACATATTCGTCAAAATCTGAAATTCGATTTTTTACGATCACCACCACACCTAGTTTACATATTTACGTGTATTTCTAATTGAAGCTGTGTAATATATGCACATGTAAGTTAACGTCTGGAATGTTTTTCATACTTCATTAAAATTTAATCAACAGATGTTTCCTGATATTGTTTACATCTTTCACGTAACAATAAAAGTTAACCCGGTTTTAATTTGATTAAGGACAAACTTATCCATGAATAAGGATTTAAAAAATGAGGAGATGCAAGAATCACTATACTAGTTACTTCACCACACTTATTTAATTCAACACATATAAAACGCCAACAGATTTTCCTGTTGATATCGCATACTATAAATTCCGTATAAAACCAGAATCTAAGATAAATAAGCCACAGAAAAAAGCCTGGAAAAAAACGCAAAAAAACGGTTATAAAATCGCGGGAAAAAAGCAGACGAAAAAAAAAACCGATAGGAAGAAATAACTTTCCTCTTAATAATTTTTTTTGCATTACAGGGAATAGTATAACCAAACTAGGAAATGCATATTTGTATTTGAATATCATGGTACTTTTCAACCATATAAATAGTACATACCTCTAACTCAAGAACGTTGCAAGTTTGAAATTTTTTTAAATGAAAGTACTTGCAAGTGACAGTGGGGCTAATAATGCTTTACACCTTTAAACATTGTGAAAACAAACAATTCCTTGAATAACCAGCATCCCATTATAGATTCACAATAAGCAGCTTTTACCTAATCAAGTGATTCCGCACTGTCTAAAAAAAGCACTGTCTAAAAAAAACTGCAAATGCTTGTAATAGAATGTAACAAGTTTTCAAAATTCCTTAATACTGTATAACAATTACTAAGTTATTTTAGTGATCCTTTCATTACTTGACTGCAAACTTCATAAAAGTTAATTTTATATTATTTACTTCAATTTTTGTCGTCACTGGATATAACAATAAAATTTTAATTATAGCGTCAAAATTTACTTTTCTGAGAATTTGAATTTCAGGATAGGAAATTTCAATTGTTTAGATTTAGAACACAAATTCTGATTTGCATTGACTTCTAAATTAAGCTCTTTGCTCAGAATATTGACTTAAAATTTTGAATTAATTATTTGATAATAGGCTGTTCTATTTGAACTGTGCACCATTGCTAAATTTGTTAGACGAAAACTAGTAATAGTACAAGAAAATAAATATTTGTTTTCATCCATGGGCTTTTTCTTCTGTCGGCTTTTCCCCGTCTGCTTTCTTTTTCCGCGGCTTTTTTACCGCCGTTTTCTTTCCCCTTTTTTAGCACGGAGTTTTTCCACGGCTTTTAAAACTTTACCGGTTTTACCTCGTATAACAACATATTACGAACGCCCTATAAAACAGCATACAAAATGGTATCGGGTTTTCTTAATAGTATTCATTTCCATAAGACCACAAAAAAAGGTACGTAGGTGAGTAAAGTGTGTGATGACGCGAAATCTCAGGAATGTCTGGATCTAGTTATTAAAATTTAGTACACTTAGGTACACAACAGTATAATTAGTCTATGGTACAAGGAAAATTTGTCGAGTCAAAACGCTGGTTTACGAACCGAAACCGGAATCTAGACTTTTAAAAGCATCGCGATTAGCATTTGCTATTATACCTATGTAATATGTATTACATTACAACCCATTTTTGAAGTCATTGGTTTTGAAAGGTAATAAAATACGTAATCAATCTTTAGTAAAAGGAAAATTTGTTCATATAGGTTTTTTGGGTAATATTTTATTTGTATGTAAAAATCCTATAATAATGTAGAAGTACAATAAAATAATATTAGTAGAAAAAGAAAAATTACAGATATATAATATTATAATGTTTATCACTTATGTTATTTGTTGTCGGTTTTTTTTGGAAAATCCTATAAAGATGCGTTTTTTGAAAATATTTTAATTAGTAGAATTTTATATTACTTTACAGAGAAGGAAGGAAATAGTAAAAAATTACTGACTTAAGTGTTTGGCTACAAAGTGCCGAAACTTTTACGTCACTTATTCAAAGTTTCTATTTATCTCTAACATTTAAGGCGATATAAGTTAGATACCGATAAATCAAACACCCAGTATATTAAAACATACTGTGTATTAAATTCAAATATTGTTTTGTCATCTTATCAGTTTAAAAATATAAGTGCAGGTACGGGGAAAGTGCGTCTAATGGACTTCCCTTTAAATTACGTTTGTTTATAAGCAAGTTAAATTTTATTTCTTGACGATATTCTAGAACTTATTGGTAATATTCCACTGTAGACACTTTTAGGTATTTTAAGCTTTTCCTTGAATATTTGCAGGTATACTCACAATGACAATAGCACCATCAACCCTAACTGTATCCCTTCAATGAAATGCCAAATTAAAGACGACGGACAAACGGGTTTGCCCATCTCGGGCTACTATGTTAAAATTTTTGCCTATTTATAGTTTCAAAATATGTTCACAATTACAACAGCTGTAAAAAGTAAGGAAACACTTCGCTTGAACTTTACCACACTTCCGTAATTTGGAAAAGAAAAATATATTAAACAAAATCTTATCAAGCCATCAAAGTCAATCACTATTTAGCGCTAATGGGAACAGTCCTGTCTGCAGTGGCGTAACAACTTTGCTCAGGGCCAGTGTTTATAGTCGGTGCAGGGGCCGCTATGCGGAAATAGTTGATACATCCGCACGTACAGAATTTCATGTAAAACCACATAAAAACGTTAACAGTTTTCCTGATAACACCGTATATTAAGTATTTCGTCATAAAACCGCATGCGAAACCATAACGGGTTTTCCTGATACTTCCGCATATTAAGGATTTCACATAAAACCTTATACAAAAACGTTAGCGGTTTTCTTTATAAAACCACATCTTGAAATTCCCGATAAAACCACATACAAATCGATAGCCGGTTTTCCTTATACAACCACATGTTGAAATTTTCTCATAAAACCGCATAGAAGAAGATACAGGGGTTTCCTGGTAAATCTGCATGTTGGGCTTGGGAATTCCTGATAAAACCACATACAAATTGATAGCCGGTTTTCCTTATAAAACCACATGTTGAAATTTTCTCTTAAAACCGCATAGAAGAAGATACAGGGGTTTCCTGGTAAATCTGCATGTTGGGAATTCCTGATAAAACCACATACAAATCGATAGTCGGTGTTTCCTTATAAAACCACATGTTGAAATTTTCCTCATAAAACCGCATAGAAGAAGATAGAGGGGTTTCCTGGTAAAATCTGCATGTTGGGAATTCCTGATAAAACCACATACAAATCGATAGTCGGCTTTCCTTATAAAACCACATGTTGAAATTTTCCTCATAAAACCGCATAGAAGAAGATACAGGGGTTGCCTGGTAAATCTGCATGTTGGGAAATTCCCGATAAAACCACATACAAATCGATAG